>VZTY01028613.1:2091-28174 GCA_013400935.1 Turnix velox | reverse complement strand
GAGAAGGCTCAGGGGGGATCTCATGCTTTCTTCCCAATACCTAAAGGGGGCTACAGAAAGGCAGGGGTAGGACGTTTTAACAGGATATGGCATGGGCAGGACTAGGAATAATGGATGAATATTGGAAGAGGGAAGATAACACAGGNTTGGAAGAGGGAAGATCTAGGCTGAAGATAACACAGGAATTCTTTCGTGTGAGGGTGGTGAGATACTGGAAGAGGGTGCCCAGAGAGGTTGTGGATATCCCCTCTCTGGAGGTGTTTAAGACCAGGCTGCATGAGGCACTGAGCAACCTGGTCTAGTGGGAGGTGTCCCTGCCCATGTCAGTTGTGTTGGAACTAGATGATCTTTAAGGTCCCTTCCAACCCAAACTATTCTATGATTCTATATTGCAATGATGCCACAGTGACTCAACACCACTCTTGTACTGAAAGCACAGGAGAACCGCCAGCTTTCCTCAACTCTATGGGCCCAGTAATTTAAGCTAGAGAGAGACCTTAACTTTTAGCTCTATTGTTTTTCACTTTATTTGCATTCCAAAGAAAACCGGTTTCTCTTCCACAGGTTTTCACTCCATAGGAGTTGTAAAAAGAATATTAAGAGTGACTGAAGACATTAGCTAACCTCATGGCTGGTTGTGAAGCATCAAATCAGTTGGAGCTCTGTTGTTCCTTTCAGAAATGAAAGCACTGTGCTAATTCCTCTCTAATCCCTATCATGCATATTTGCAGCTGTCACGTTTAGAGTACTTGCCATTGTATTCCATAAAGATTCTTTTATGGCCACTGACTCATTTGGGGTCTTTTTATGCGTCTCAATCAATTTAGCATTCCAAAAAGAAGAAACAGACATCTCAAGCAGCTCTAAAGATGCTAAGCCAGCATTTGCTTTCTAAACAGAATGCTCCCCTAGGGACATGTGTCAACTCTGCTTTGTTCCATCTCATAAACTGAATCTACCAAGGCAAACACAGTTAATTCAGCTTGTTAATTTAGTTATTTTAATGGATGAGTCCATTTAATAGAAAAATCACTAGAGCTTTTGTTTTCCTTTGTTCATAATATCCCAGGATTTAAAAATTACACATGAAAAAGAAATAATTATAGCTGGAGAAAAAGATTTATTTATTTTAGTTCTCTCATTTCTGAAAATAATTTTATTAGGGACAAATAAGGGGGAGGAGAAAGAACTGCAGGAACTTCATTTTGCTACATTCTGGTCTTAGGGAGTGAGACTCATTAGAAACAGCTGATACAGAAAATGTGAATTTTGATCACAAATGATGTTTTTCAAAAATCTGCTATTTTATTTCACAGCCTTCATTCTGTGGCACAAGAAAATGGATAATGTGCTCAGAACCTGTGCAAAAACCAGATGCTGGGAAACAGGCGTGGGGAGCTTCAGTGCTAATTGAGGGAGGCACAGGGGAATTGTCCTGAGATTTCAAGAACTCCATGCAACTTCTTGAAGTGCTGAAAACCTATGGAGGTACCCATGCAAAAGCAGAACAAAATTTGGCTCACCCAAACTGTTGGTTATGCCATTAAAAAAAAAAGTTTATTTTTCCTTATGCTTAATTTTCATTCTTTGCTTTAGAAAACGCCATGATCAATATGATCTTTCCCAACATTCACTTTCAAGATTCATCTGGGCAAGGTGTAGGGCCACCTTGCCTAGACTGTGCTTTTGCCAAGACAGGCTGGACCAAAAAAAGTTCCTTCCAGTCATAGAATCACAGAATAGTTTGGGTTGGAAGGGACCTTAAAGATCATCTAGTTCCAACTCCCCTGCCACAGGCAGGGACACCTCCCACTAGATCAGGCTGCTCAGTGCCATATCCAGCCTGGTCTTGAACACCTCCACAGAGGGGGTGTCCACAACCTCTCTGGGCAACCTGTTCCAGTTCACCACCCTCACTGTAAAGAATTTCTTTCTTATGTCAAGTCTAAATCTACCCAAGGGCAACTCAAAGCCCTTCCTTACTAGCAGAAGCCCAGCTCCAAACCCATCCCCGTTCAAATCTAGTTTAAAGCCCTTCTAATGAGCCCAGCTAGTTTCAGTCCCAAAACTGTTTTGCCCCTCTGAGACAGGACTTTCCTGTGTGTCCCTAACAGGTCTGAAACAATCTGAAACCTGCCAGTATCAAAAAACCCAAAGCACTTCCTGTAACACCAGTCTTGAAGCCAGGCATTCATAAACTGAATCTTGGCATTGTATTCCCTGTTGTTTCTTGGAGATGGTAGGAGGGAACAGAAAATAACCTGGGCTCCATACTCCTTCACCAACCATCCCTAGGTCTTAAAGTCTTCTTTCATCCCTTTTTTGATTATGGGACACAACTCCATCCCCACTTGCCTGGAAGTAGTAGTCTGTTGGCTTCACCAGGTTTGGGAGTATCTTGATGATATCCCTGATATGGGCTCCAGGCAGACAGCAGACTTCCCTGTGATGAGGGTCAACTCTGCATATTGGTCCCTCAGTTCCCTTCAGGACTGAGTCCCCTACAACTACGACTCTTCTCTTCTTCTGTGTGGAAGTGGTACCAGTGGTATTCTGGCATATCTGGTATTCTATGATTCTATGATACGAGAAGAGCCTTTTAATCACACACACACTGTCTAGTATAAAAGACTATCACTGAATTTGTATCAATATCCCTATTCAGCCTGTTTATTTGAAGTCAACCTATGGAGATGGCAGGCTGGTTAAACATAGATGTTACTTGCCAAACTGGAAAATGATAAAAGCCAGACCACATAATAAATCTGAATTCACGCTGTGGCTTTCTTGGTTGACCACTGGATAACTGAAGGTATCTGACCCTTTAAGGATGAGGGAAGATAACAAGGACTATTTTTTCACCCAATTCCTGAGACCTTGCTTCCTTACACAACCTGACTGAAATCTCCATTACAAAAAAATGGAACAAAGCTTTGTATTTCCTGCCTGAAATACATATATTTAATCTTTAGCCCTCCCATGCTGAACCTTGTGTGAAATCCTGTCAGTAAGGGATGGCAGCAGCCAGCTCCTGCAGACAGAAGTGAATATCCAGAGAGGTTTTTGTAAACTCTTTGGAAGAAAGCAGCAGGCAAAACGGGAGTGTAGTTTTCTTTTTTTCATTCACATTTTAAAATTTAAAAATATAGAAAGTAAGGAATGTAATAAAACGGAGCTCATGTCGTCAGCTTTTAATTATCTATGTAACAGGGATCACAATTCTCCAGCTTGTAAGGAAAAAGGGGTTTAATACTGATTTGTGTAAATTTTTCAGGAATCTAGCTAGTCATTGGAGACAAGATAGAATTCTTACCTGACTGAGAATTCGACCACATTTCTTTCCAATTTTTTCCACTAAATCAAAGATTGGGAAGTTCCAACTATTCAGCTGCTCCATCAAGGGATCCAAGTTGTCCATAACCAGAGGCTCAGGGGCAAGTATAGGTTTGTCCTATGCCAGCAATCAGAATAAAGAGGAATTTCAGTTCTGTGATTCATGTCATGTAAAAATTTATGCACTTAAAAACTGAGGTCACATTAGCATAATGCAGAAGCTGATGGTATTTGACTCGCCCCATTACTAGAAGTCCTGCAGCTAGTCACACTCCTTCATAATTTGTTTCACTTGAATTAATAGGAAATTCTGTGTATGAACCATCTGACACTGAATGTATCCATGAGACACATTCATTCATTCGTTGATGGGAATCATTCATTCATTTGAAAATCTGCAGCAGTACAGAGGGAAAAACAGTTTCTAATTCTGCAGCATGGCCCACTTGTTATAATCTAAAATGGCTAACAGAACTCAGTTGTAGTGAAGACTTGTACTTCTTAAACTAAAAACTTCCTGTTTTTTAAGGTCTGCAAATAAAAGATGGGGTGTTTCCCTCCTTTCACATGGTCCCTTGAATTTGATTACTATTAAGAAACTGTAGATGAGTAAATGCCAGAATATCTGAGGAAAAATGCTTTCTCTCAGCATGTCCAGCTCCAGTTCAACAGATTACAATCATTTTTTTGAGAGCTCATGCCAACTTAGATTTATTAATTCAGTTGTACAACCAGCTGTGGAAAATTAAAACTAAACAATGCCTTCCCCCAGCATCTCAAGTTTAGAACTGAATGCAGTTGTCTGAGATGATCAGAACTTGTTCGTAGTATTGCAGTGTTCTTCTGGGCAAGACATACATCAACAATAATATTATGCAGAAAGGCATTTAAAAACTTGTTTTAAAATGAGGACCACTGTATTTATTAACCAAGATGGCAAGGCCATTGAGAAGCTGAAGTGGTTGAATAGGAAGACTATACATCACACTGGTAGTCATCAGAAGATAATTTCTTTTCCAATCTATTCCCTTTAAAGGCAACATTAACACAGAAGCCAAATGCTTCAGAAATGCCTAATGTCAGATCCACAAGGGTATATTTATTCATCAAAATGCATGGTCTGCTATTCACAACTCCCCAGCAATTAGCAGCTCTCACCCATTTCAATGTTTTCTTTCAAGTCCTGAAAGTAATTTCTCCTATTGCAAGGTAGAATTCTGCTGCAGTTGTTGCTTAAAACCATGGACACACTCTATAAGCAGTCCTAAAGGGTTTTCTAGTGGGAGTTTGGGGTATTGTTTTGGAGTTTACCCATCCCCTCCTCCCCCAGTGTCAGCATACATTCTATAGTGCAAGTATAGCTTAAACAAGGTACCTCAGGTGGTATCAAGGGATGCAAAATGATGGTCTCAGGTGTGTATGTCCTACAGATGGATCCCTTCCGTGTCTGCTCTTTGGAGCAATCTGTGTCATCATCATTCTGTACAATATCACTGCTGTCACTGTTGTTGGTCTCATAGTCAGAAGTGGCTTGCGCAGGATCATCTACAACACAAATCACAAAGATTGATGTGTGAACAGCAAAGATTGCGTCAAAGTCATCCTGTGACCTTCAGCATAATACCAACAGTATCTCTGACTCATAATACATATGTGCTGCTTGGCTGGGTCCAAAGCTGGACAATCTGTCCAAAGGCATTAAAGCATATACCTTGCAGAGTGTAAAATATGGGATCAGGGATCAAGGAATGAGACAAATTTGGAGGACTGCTATTTAAGCTGACTAGGTTAGATGGGGGAGATCATAATTCCTTTATATTCTTTATAACTCTTTTGTTCATGAGAATTATGCACTTATTGTAAAAAAGGAAATGGAGCCTTGAAGACAATTTGTACTGTCTTTAATTGAATGATTACTGAATTTTAAATGAGGAGTATTTGATGGACAAAGAATTACCTGCTCTGTTCAGGGTGTGTGTGGTACCATCATCTCTATCTAGCGTCCCACCACCAGCTTCTATTTGGTTATAGGCTCTGCCACAGCTGAAATACATCAAGAAACATGCACAATGTAAAGAATCAAGTGCATTACACATTCTTATGCAAAATGACTGCCTGCTGGCAGCGAAATTTCTTATCAAGCAGTATAAGCTATAGTACAGGGTACATTCTCCAGACAAATTATGAGAGTGAGCTGAAGTTTCATTGGAAGGCAGGAACGTAAAAAGAGAAAAAAATACAATAAGACCTTGGATTGGCCACCATCATTAAATTTGCATTGCCAACAGTAAACATCTGATTCCTTTTCCTGTTTTCTTCTCTAAGTATTTTGCAGTTACTCTAGTGACAACATATCAAGCACATCTAAAATCAAGAAGACACATTCGACAGAACATGAGGTGAGTGATCTGGCATCCAACCATTTAACAAGAAGACCAAGTTTGTTTCATCTTCCCAGAACAGGAAAGCAGTTGTGGAAAGGATCACACTATAATGGCCTTTCCAAATGACCACCTTGTCCCCTCCCTTTCCTTTACATTACTCACTGTGTGTTATTCTCTTCAAGCCCTAAACATAAATTCAATTTCAGCTGGAACTTTTTAAAGTACAGTGTCCCAACATGATTGAATCTAAAACTTGAAGAATCAATTATACATCATGAAAATATAAAGTTAACAAATCTGAAGCCTCAATTCGTAGTATTTTATCCAATCTGTGCATGAAAATCTGACATTTTAACATTTCCTTCTTTGGTTCAATTCAGTGTGTGCATCTTACATCTAACAGTCTCTGCAGAAGCAATTATTACAAAATTACTTTGTTTAGTCAAACTTTACACCAATATGAGTTCAACATACAAAAATTACTGAAATCCTATGGCAGATGGCTTTTGATTGGGCCATCCAGAACATATTTCAGAGCTTAGTAAACCCTGAGAACGTAATGAATTTCCAAAAGAATTTGAAATAAAAATACAAATCTATATATAATGATACTTCTAGTGCATAGTCAAGCAAATAAATCCTGTATCACTCAGATTTATAAACAAGATTTATAAAAAAAAGTATTGATTTTGCTCCCCCACATTTCTTGTCCATAAGGTCAGTGCTAACAAGCCAAAATGTGAAAGTACACAAGAAAGAGAGACTTTGACTGGTTATAATGGCATAAGGGTTTTGCAACATTAAGGGTGTACCTCTTTATTTCCAGAACACAGGCAAAATCACAGTGATTTAATATGTATGGTCCATACAAAACACTATATTAAAAAAAATTACTGAGCTACCTAGTAGAACACTTGAAATCTGCTCAAGAAATAAGCACACACATGCAACTGCAATTCAACCCCCTTCATGCACACATTTTACAATGCACTACTTAATCACAGGATTGACATTTTTTCTGCAGAATTCATCTCACCCACCAAGTAAAAATTAGAAATTATCTCCAAGTTATCTTAGCAGCGTTGCCTACTATATGCTCTTGCTTAAGACACCTTTCAAACTCTGCTGTCCTGCCATATTCCCCTTTATAAGTGAAAAAAAATTACAGTGCCTTGATAGCACTGTTTTGTTGTTGTTGGGAGAGCAATCAGATTGGTAGTGGAAGACACTTCCTGACATGGTATTATTTTGAAGCAAGGCAGTTTTTTTGGCAGTAAATGTGAGGGATGGCATATCCTGTAGACTAGAAGTATGGAGTCTGAAAGCTTAACCATCAAAAGATATATTTTGTTTTCATTTTGTTAACTCTCTCAACTTGTTGTGCCTATTTAATTTTGATGGGGGTTTTTGCATGCTTTTTTGTTCAAAATTCTGCTTACATTACTAAGAAGTGCATTATTTATGTGCTGATTGCTGCTTGTATGTGAGGATATGACGTTCTCTATACTATTGATTAGAAATTTGACAATTTTTCAATGGATGTTAAAGGGACTGTGACTATTTGTGAATGTCAATTCTATTAGCACTCATTGCACCATAATAGTTTAAATAATGGGCTTGTTATAAGTAATAGACAATCATTGCTTATGCCAGCAATGTAGCTATTAGTAATGCTTATACAGTCTAGACATTTGAAAACAGAAGCATTAAGACCTTAAATATGCTATGCAACCTAGAATCATAGAGTGGTTTGGATTGGAAGGGACCTTAAATATCATCTATTTCCCAGCCCCCTGCCATGGGCGGGGACACCTCCCACTAGACCAGGTTGCTCAGTGCCTCATCCAGCCTGGCCTTAAAAACCTCGAGGGAGGGGGCATCCACAGTGACTCTAGGCAACCTCTTCCAGTGTCTCACCAACCTCATAGGAAAGAACTTCTTCCTTTTCTCCAGCCTCAATCTCCCCTCTTCCAATTTAAATCTGTTATTCCTAGTCCTGCAATCACATAACCTATTAAAAAGTCCTACCCCAGCCTTTCTGTAGGTCCCTATGTGGATCACAGAAGACAGCAGTCACATAAAAACACATAAAGAGCATTTTACAAATAGTTACATTGAAATCAAAGTCTACTAACATCAAGATATTATCTAACAACAGTCTTATATTGATTTTTCTTCCTTTTTAAAATATTTTTCATGCAACTGTTAACTGGAAGAACAGTGATAATTATTACTCATTAAAGTAATGGTATTTTGTTAAGTAGTAATAAAGGCAAACTTTAATAGGATGGTGGCATAATTATGGCACATTTCAAATGAATCAGTGCAGTTTCCAGGTTTGAAAACCTCTGAAAAGCACCTAGTTTTTGTTTAGTCACCTCATTGATCCTTGTCTGAACTCCAGTGAGGCTGACTCCCTTAAGCAGACTCATCTTCACTTTCTTGTTACACACTTCTGAGACCTGCACATAGCATACTGAGACACTCAAAGTCACGTGACCGATGCCAGAAAGTAAGAACTATTTCCAAAGATAGCCAAACTCCCTCACAATCAATACAGCATATTGTCTCAGATGACGTCTTGTCTGCTGACCAGCCAACAGTCACAAATTAGTCACTACTATGACCAAAAGGAACATATGTTGAGTAAGGTAATTTTGAAACTGCACTGAAATAGCCTTCTAAACACCAATGTTTTCCATTATTCTGAACTGGACACATATTGTAAACTCCAGCAACCTAACTTAAAAATTGTTAAGTAGAAGAAATGTTTTTCTATACATTGATTTAGCAGAGCAGGTCTGTGTAAAATAATAATGGGCTACTTTAAACTGTGAAATTAAACTATTTAACTTTTAACAGTAACAAGAACTACCTGCAGCTCATTTAAAAAAACCCCAGAAACCTAACGCTATATAAGCTGTCTCTGCCCAATGGAAGGTAGGATAAAAATTACATAGTCTTCGGGAATCATTCAGGAACCTTTATTTGAAGGCTACAAGCCAGCAGTTGTAATTGCCTAGTAGTAGGATTTTTCTGTCAAACATCAGGTGCCAGTTGAGAAAGACTTGGCCTGGGACCTGAAAGTGATGGCCTGCGTTAAAGGCACGGCATAAGAAACAGGCTGTTAACATGAAATCCAGCTGTAGCATCTGCACGCTACTGACGAAGAATCTATTTATAAATCAGATCATGCATCTGATGTGAGTAAATAAAGCTGTCATTTAACTTCAAGAGCACTCTGTAGCATCAGTCTACTTACACAGTTACTCATATACTAAGCAGTGCTAAGATGCGGTGAAATAACAACATACGATACATTACAAAAACTTCTATGGGACAGAAAAGCTTGCCCCATAAACACGAAATGATACCAAATTACTATCTTACCTGCTGCATATGACAGAGGGGCTGATAACAGGGTCTGAGAGGCTTGGGGCGCTCTGAGTAGAGGCTAAGACTTTGTGTGGTTTTATGCCTTGCTTGGCAGTATCCGTGGAATCTGGGAATGACACAGAAGATGTTTTTCCGGTGGGACTTGTGGCAGGCGTCCCCTGAATTGGTGAATGGCAGGGGGAGGTGAGAGGTGAGATATTTGTAGGGATACCTGGCAAGAGAAGAAAAGAGGCTTGTCAATAAAAAGAATTGGCAGATGGTTGTATGACTTCACTGTGCAGAAATACACCTCTTGAGACATGCAAGTACCAGAAAGAGAAAACCCTCCTCTCCTCTGAACCAAGCCCATGGCTGTCACAGAGAAATAAAATTCCATTACTGTTAGCTATTTCCACTTGCTGAAAATTCATCTCAAAATACAAAGCATATTCTACCTGTTGAGCAGGATGTACTGTCTGGCAGGCATGAAATGAAATGCATGCACTAGTAGCATGACTACTGGTATTAACACATCCTACTAGCAGAAACACCAAACAGGCAGCTCTCAGTCCCACTTGCACTCTGAGAACAAGACAGGCTTACACACATTCCCAGAAAATCTGAATTTTGACACGTGTGAAGA
Organism: Turnix velox; assembly: GCA_013400935.1. NCBI lineage: Eukaryota > Metazoa > Chordata > Aves > Charadriiformes > Turnicidae > Turnix > Turnix velox. The sequence continues at coordinate 18,439 of VZTY01028613.1, read as the reverse complement.
CTAGCAATAAGCCCCCCCCAAAAATGATACTTAGTTGTCAGACATTATATTAATATTAACTATTGCAATTTTGGTGCCATTTCTGTATTCCTCACAGATTTTGGCCCTGATCTGGTGCAGCTAGAATTTATTTTGCAATATCTGCTGCTCACTTTGGGAGATGTATGAGCATTGAATATTTCACATGGTAATCTCTCCCTGAGCTAATGTGCTAGAAACTGTCAATATACATGCTTTTGAACACTAGTAAGATACTGTGTTCTCTACCCCTTATTTTATCTAAAGACCGCTACCAAGATGAAAAACATCAGACAGTGCAGTATTTGAGACAAAGCACTGACTTAATTTTTGAATCCACTCTACAATTTCTAGTTTCTGACAAAAAAGACCCCAGTCACAATAAACTGCAGGGGAGTTAAGATAGTCTAACTTAAAAGGAAATGCATGCAAATTGACTTAACCTCCTGAGCTGTGTTGTAAAGTTTGTAGAAACATAGCCCCAGTTCATTTCCCATCTTCATCTTCAAAGCCAAATGATATAAAGAGCTTGGGAACAATCTAAATGCATTCCAGACACAAAAATTATCTCAGCATAAGACAGTATGTTGATCTAAATTTATGAAATACCTGCATGACATATATGTATAGTTTCTGAGTTTTATTTTGTTTTGTTTTTTTTTTCCTGATAACAATTTACTGTGATATGAGGTTAAAATGTGATTTATGTTTGGCAAATTAAGAGTTCAAACTAATCTCTGTCAGTCACTACTCTAATTTTGAGATATCTAGCATCTCCTAAGTTTTGATTAGGGTATATCTTGAACACACGTGGTAAGTATTATTGCTTTAATTAAATGATTGCAAGTCAGATATTGCACTAGTCTCGAGATCAGAAACCTACAGCTTACAGAGCAATTAAAAAGTTATCAGATGGTCATGACATATGGAAATTGCTTTAAAATACAGAAATTTTCTATTTCATATTCACTAATACTTTGAGATATCTGTTTTCTATCCAACAAAAGAAGTGTTCAAAAACATAAGGGATTGAAATGTATCATTATCTATCTTTTAGCCAAATTCTACCATGTAATCTTCATGACTGCTAGAGAATACAGTACATATGGCCATTTTTCAACAATTTAAAGCAGTTCTGACAATAAGGACTCTAATCACAGCTGTGTTTTCACTGCTGGTTTGGGGTCCTGTCTCTTGAAATATGTTTAGTTGTGTTTTTGGGTATTTTTGTTTTTTATTTTATTAAAGAGTAATTTAACGGAGTAAATTGGTTAGTAGACAGACAGACAGTAGACTGGCCAGAAAAATGAAAAATAATTTTCAGCAAGCCAACATTTAGCCATTTATTGGCAGAAGTGATAGAAAACATATTTTGATCAATGTAAGATGAATGCTACAGGGAGAACTTTTTTGAGTACATCCATCTGTTAAGGACCTCCATTACTTTTACACAAGTTCAGTGTTGAAGAAATAAATTAGCAATTTCAATGTGATGTGAAATTACATTTGAAAACTCTTGAGTTTACCTGAGAATTTTGCCAACATAGGTATACCTAGCATTATTTTGGTTATTAACATGGTTTAATGTGCAATTAAAGACCTATCATGTAAATTAGGAGATGTAAAGATTTATCTTCATTGACTTCTACCAAGGTTTATTACATGTTACAAATGGAGCTAATATACAAAAGTTTTATTCATATTAACTAATGTAAATTGAAGCAATTCTGTAGTTGGAACATAAACACAAATCCTATTGAAAGTACACAATTGCAAACAGTCTAAAACATCAAAATATCACACTTCTGCATGAAATACTGTCTAAATTTTTACTACTGTGAATCAGTGCCCCCAGGAATTGCTTGTGATGGAGAAGTGTTCTCCATCCCTGAGGAGCTGGTTTAATTGTGTAACAGAGATGACTATTAACAGGTTTTGGAAGCAAAAGACAAAATGCAAAAATATCTGATGGTTTTGCAGAGTCTCAATTTTATGTACAAAATATATGTTCCCTCTTGTGTTTATGTTCACTCTGAAAATCACGAGTCTAAGTTAAATTTGTTATATTCTAAAGCAAATTATTGGATTCTTAGCTCTACAGAGCCATTATTTTCAAATTTTGATTTCACTAATTTGGCTACACTTCCATTTTCTTTAAGATATTATCATGTTACTTAATCTTCATTTTGTTATAACCAAACAGATTATGTGCAAGAAGAGATTAAATAAATTCTTCAGTTTGAAAAGGTGATGTGATGTAACAGTGCTAGATATGCAGAATAATTGTGCAGCCATATCTTCAAGACTATCTCTAAGTTTGGGTTCTTTGACTTTTCCAAGTGTTGGGCCTTAGGAACCTATCAATTCCCACCTGATGTCTGGGTGGCCAGTATTGCTGAATAACATTATCTCAATACTACTCCATTTTTGTGAAAGAAAAATAGAAGACAATTTTAAAAAGAAGGCCTTGTGATCACTTTGAGTTACAAGTTAAAGCGAGAGGACACACATGCTTTATCCTACGTTTGTACAGGGAAGAGAAACATGTTACTATGGATTAAGAATTATTCATGGCTGTCACACTTCCCATTTCATTATCAATCAAGGAGTCACATTCTCAATTCCTTTCCCTCAATTAAATAAAACAATAATTTTTTTTAATGGCTGTACCTAAATGCTGAGCAAAACCCCCATACTTCTCATACACCCCCATGAGATCTACTTGGTCTTTCTTAATAAAGAATACACAGAGATAGAGTTTTGATTTATGATGACTATGTGTTGGATATATTTTCATAACACAGGTCAGTTGCTGCCTACAGCTTTGAATGGCATTATGCAGACTGTGTTTCAAGAAACCTTAGTCACACAGTTCACACAGACAGATAATTTAACAAATGTTACAAAAATAAACTTTATTCTCATCCCTTTTATAGTCAAAGGAATTACAAGGATATAAGTCACAACATGATACAGCATTGCACTTACCACAACATGCTATGAATTACCTTTATAAAATATATTTATGATGCATATATGCAGCACTTTCCCTACAAGGACAGGTTGAGAGAGCTGGGGCTGCTCAGCCTGGAGAAGAGAAGGCTGTGGGGAGACATCACAGCAGCCTCCCAGTGCCTGAGGGGGCTACAGGAAAGATGGGGAGGAACTATTTGCCAGGGAATGACAAGATGAGGGGAATTGTTTTAAACAAGAGGAGGGCAGGTCTTCATTAGACATTAGAAGAAAGTTCTTCCTCATGAGGGTGGTAAGGCACTGGAAGAGCTTGCCCAGAGAGGTGGTGGAGGCCCCATCCCTGGAGACATTCAAGGCCAGGCTTGTTGAGGCTCTGAGCAACCTCATCTAGTGCAGGAAGTCCCTGCTTACTGTCGGGGGTTGCTCTAGATGACCTTTGAAGGTCCCTTCCAACTCAAAGCATTCTACAGTTCTATAAATTCAAAACATTTTCAATGGCATCACTATGAGCTATCACATTTTAATCCACTGTGTTTTTCTTAAATGAAGGAAATAATTATGTTTATATGGATGGAAAAATAAGAATACACACAGACTGGTCAGAGACCAAAAGCCTTTGCATATGTTGGTCAGGGGGATGCAGCTAGGAGAGCTTCCCAGAGCCACAGATGCCCACTCACCTTGCCGGTTCTGCCTTTTGGCATTCAGGTGGTTGGTAGAAGACATGGCATAGGAGGTGGAGAAGGACCTGCTCTTTGAGATTGTCATCAGAATTGAGCTGTTCCAGGAGTCAGAGCTGCAAAACCAAAGCACAAAGAAGCACCATTTGAGACAGTAAAAGCATAAATGGCAAATTATAACAAGCTAAGAGCCACAGCAAGAAGTATGTGATACTGATGAGGAAAGCATCCATCGGCTGGCTGCATGATGTATTGTATTCAACAAAAATATTTACACTTCAAAGCTGAACTTCCTTCAGTGTCTATTCCTTCTATTTATACAAAGATGCCTTCATCATATTTTTCTGACAGTATAAAGAGGCTTAAATGTTGACTTAAGTTAAATTTATATTCGCTTTTAACGCCTCCTTACAACAGCCAGAAGTACCAGAATTTCTCAGTCTAAATGAAACATCACCCTCCCTTGACCTCTCAGCTACAACTGCCAAGGAAGATAACCAGTAACTCTTCGAGCACTGGATGAGCTCCTTGGGAGGCTGAGAGAAGCTCAGAAGAGCCTTGCTAGTGGGGTGCCTCTTCTCTGGGCAAAGCACTTAATTCTCCAGCTAACTGAGACACATTCTACTTTCTCCAAAAAAAATTGTACTGACAGGCCCTGAAGACTTTGGTCACTGAGCCAAGAGAAACTCACAGAGGGAAAATAGGGTGCATGTGTCTGTGTGCATGGGGAACACATGCTGGTCGCATCACAGGATGAGTGAGTGCTTTCAGCCTTCAGGCTGTAACTTCTTTGCACCAAAAGAGGTCAAACAGTTCTGTAAGGCAGGAGAATTGCATTTATTATTGTCTTCCTGAATAGCACTCATCATATGTTGGCTTCTTGCAAGGATATATCATGAGGCCTATAACTCATTTCTCCTCATCCAAGTATTGAGGTGATGTGCAAGGCAGAAGACATCCTTTTAAATCAGCTTAGTCCCATATGAACTTGCAAAAACTCGGGGGGTGGAGGAGAAACGTTCTGAAATTAAAAAGCATGTAATATTGTCTTAACTCCAGAAACTTCTTATTGTTTTGGAAGAGCAAGCCCCACCTTAAAAATACTTGCTTGTCTTCATTGGGCCAAATTCCGTGGTGAAGTGAGACAAAGAAAGAATCGAGATGTTTTTTTTCCAATTACTTTGTTTGTTTGTTTGTTTTGCTTTGTGGTTTTGTTTTTAAATTGTCACAAGGATATAACCCAAACCAACCACTGGGTACAGAAGTGGTGGAGAGAAGGAATGTGGAAACAATCACTTGAAGGTATAGGAGGATCACTTCTANGGTGGAGAGAAGGAATGTGGAAACTCTATTATTTTTCCACAATCACTTGAAGCTACAGGAGGATCACTTCTTACCAATACAGTGACATGAGGATGGAAGTATGCAGGATTATTATTCTTAAACAGAGATTTAAGGATGAATTTTGAAAATATTTGACCATAAAAATCTAGTGGTGATGATTCAGGCTGTGAAGAATGTTGCAGATTTTATTTTTTAATTGCAGAATCTGCCACAATGTCATTTATGTAATTTCCCTTCTCCTATCTTTTGAGTAATGAAATTTTCCTTTTCCTGTGACCTGTGGTGTGCTTGAATTTGGAACATGGGAAGTGTCAGATAATCAAGGTTAGGTTTTTTATTTCCCTTCAGTTCAAAATTCTTTTCCTGGAAAGTAAATCTTCACTGATATGCCAAAATTTTTAATGTTAGATTTATGGGATTCATTTTTTTCTCATTCTGGAATACACACTATTGCTCCTACTGTAAAAGGAGAACTGCAAACAGTAGGCTAAGAGTCTTGACAGAGCTGTAATTATAAAACTGGAGACACTAAACGTAGGAAGGAATGACTGCTTAGTTGGCTCATCCCGTAGAGTTATATAACAACCATAGAAAAAGACCAACAATAATATTTAATTGCTCTCCTACTCTCTCTGATTCCCCATCTTAGGATGCTTACATACTATGTGAGAGTCTGGGATCAACACTATAAATCAAATGCACTCTGAGAGCCACAGGTCGGTGACTGAAGAACATTTGGTTATAGCTTCTTTATATTTACTTTTAGTGAGATACATGGGACTCCTCACAAAGGGAACTTTGGCTAACCACGTATTCTTCTTGTACCAGGTACTCAGTTTACTCTGTAAGCTCCCTTGAACACTGAGGTGCCCTGCATGACAGTCTCCCCTCTAGGAAAGATTTACGTATCTGGAAGAAAAGCCAACCAAAGCAGCTCCCTGGGGCTGCACTCACCCATGCGGTCCAACAGCAAAACCTGGTGATGTTGGGCCTTCCCTGTTCCTGTCTTTTTCTCCATACTCGCAACAAATCTTAAACTGAAAAACAAGAATCTACCGATATCATGGCTCTCAATTCTCATCTTGATTTTAGCCATTTTCCTCTGCTCTTCCTTTACCTATAGCAAAGCACATCTATACATTCTCTCCTCACCCACCAGCTCCAAGATGATAGCCCTTACTGATGTTGGGGAAGGGACCTGAACTTCAGTAGCTTTGGCTCTCTTAGTACTAGCACCTGCTGCCATAACCCTTAAAAACATGGGGCATTGTAAATGAGTAATTAAACATAAATAAAAGCAAACCCTCAGGATGTACCTCAACAAAGCACCTGTGTTTATTTGCTTCATGTGGGAAATTAGGAAAAGTCATTTAACTTGAGACACTTGACATATAGGATGGGACAGCTGTGATTCTGAATTCCAGAATCTAAACACTGTGGTCAGTGAGAAAGAAGTGCTCCACTGTAGTGCTTGAAATCAGGGAAAGTACAGCAACCACCTTGCAGGAAAACTTTACATTGCCCATTTCATTTCCAGCTTTGCTTTCAACCTCTATGTGTATATCTTCCATTGTAATTTTCCTCCTAGATTGTATGCGACATATCTCCTTAGCTACTACACTTTGCTCCACTAAATAATTTTTGACTTATCAAACTCAATGTTTCATATTTGCCATCTATTGATGTTATTGCATTTGCATGAGTTTGTTCAGGGAGCCCTAGGTACTTGTTATATTCTGGAATTAAGTGTATACGTGGGGTGCAGGATGAGTGCAGTGCTTTATGGTCCTATGATACTTCATTTCTACAAGCAGAAAAGCCCCAAAACAGGTATTTTAGAAGGGCCCAGATGAAATCAGAGGTTGTGCTCTGGATTAAAGGACTTAAGAGGGTGGAGAAGTGCTTTACAGACTTTAATGACAAGCCCACATCACAAGGTGTGTTCTTCCAAGTGATGTTCATCAGTTGGGTTACTTACTAGAACAGTTTCTTGGCTGAGTAATACACATGGAGGAAACCATTGCATATTGTCTACAGTAATCACACATAGAATCATAGAATGGTTTAGGTTGGAAGGAACCTTAAAGATCAACTAGTTCCAACCCACCTGCTAGCTAACTTGAATTACATACATTCCCACTTTCTAAATATTAGTCATATCTATCTGAGCAGCTGAGAAGTTCAGTATTTATTTCCCAATTTGTTACATTTTCCACCACATTTCGTTCAGTTTGTTAGAACTGCAGGAAATTTATCTCTGCACTTATTTCCTATTTTTTCTCATCAGTTTCTTCCATTTATTCTGTGCTCATTAGAATTCCCTGGTATTACAGTCATGCCATTTTGTGCATTTCTTTCTCTCCAGCACTGCTTGTCACTATGAAGAAAGCAGCTTCATCCTACCTTATTTCCAATTTTACCACTTTGATAGCTTAAATAAATAAGTTTCTTTCCATTTTGCTTGGGAATAGTTGTGGCATAATCTGAATAAAACTGGGAATGCCCAATTCCCAATGTGGAAAAATGGAAGTTCTAACAAACTTTGTAGTCAGCATTTTTAGGTGAGGGAAATCATCACACTGAACCAAAGAAATCTGCCCAAAGAGAGAAATAAGAGAGAGAGGAGGTAATTTGTAACCTGGATGAAGATGATTCATGAGGTTTGATGCTGGCACTGCGATCCCTTCTCACTGGAGCTGGTTCCAGTGTGGGTAATCCTGTGGCTGATGTTGTTGTGGTCCAAGTTGAGGACACTCGTCTCAGCAGTCCTGGAGGCAAACTTCTCCGTAAACGCTAGAAAGAAATCAGTTACTTAGAGTTTACACATGCTTACAAAAACTTTAAACACACAGAAGAAAAACATTACCATTTGATTAATTTGCCTGACAACACTCAATGAAATAACCCAAATCTAGATTCTCCCTCTAATTCAAATCAACACAGCTGATGCTTTAAATGCTTGGAGGGCATGGACCATAGTCCCTATTCCAAGTTTGAAAGTTTTATTCCCACAGCCCCATAACCACAGATGTTTGATGCACTGAAGTTCACCAGTTAGTTCCTTAAAATTTTTGATCTTATATGCTGTGATCCTTAAACAAGTCATCAGAGATACAAAGGTGACTGAGGGACTGGAGCATCCATCAAGAAAGCAAAAGCAGAGAAAGCTGGGATTGCTTGGTCTGAAGAAAAGAAGGCTCAGGGATCTTCTTATCAATGTATATAAATACCCAAAGGGAGATTGTAAAGAAAAAAAACCCAACAATCCAAGCTCTTTTGAGTGTTGTCCAGTGACAGGGCAAAAGGCCATGGGGTACAAATTGAAATACTGGAAATGTCATTCATATGCAAGAAAATATTTTTTACTGTGAAGATGACTGAACACTGAAAGAAGTTTCCCAGAGATCTGGGCACACATGCAAATACTCAAAATCCAAATGAACATTCTCCTGAGCAACCTGCTCTAGGCTGAACCTGAAGAAAATCACTCCAGGCTCAACTTTCTTGAGCTGAGGAACTAGAGTAAACAATCTCCAGACAGTACTAGATGATCTAGTTTCAGACTCTACTGTCAAGAAACCTCAGAATTTGAGATTTAAGGCAAGAAAAGATGTAAGAAAAAATAAGGGAGGGGAACTTCAGCTGTTTTTCCTGCTCTATCTACCCAATCCAAAGATACAGAATTTCAACTTCCAGTCTTGAAAGTGGGCAAAAAGGACACTCATATAATTACTTAATTCCCTACTGCTCACTGACTAGGACAGTGACCCCACATGCAGTGGCTCAGATCTTTTGAGTGGGGAGTATCTCTATGAGATGTAATGAGGCAGACTTGTGGGTCTGGATGGTGAAAGGCTTTTGCTTGTTCTGCTCCCTATTGTTTCTTCTCTTTTAAGCTCCAGTCAACACCTGCAAGGAAATATGCACATATTATTCTGTGAATTATCCAGTGAATTAGTCTGTGTTGAACATCATCTTCTAAAGATGCCTGAATCAAAATTAACCTGGACACGGGTTGCATACAAAGGAACTGTCTTACTATGAACTGAACAGCTTACTTAGATTTCCATTTATGGTAGAGTATGATCACTGTACGTGATCTGAAGTCTGAAGCAAACAAGCAAAAAAACATAGTGACATCTCTCAGTGCTGTCCCCTTAGAGAAAATCAAGTTACAAGATGATAGACAGGATCCATTACTCACCTTAGGAATAGCAAGTTTCTCTCCTTTCTCTGGACATTCTTCTGAGTCAGAGCAGGTGTAGTTCTCACTGAAGGACACCAGAGGGTTCACCCTTGGCTTGTGGATGGCTTGGAAAGTTAGCTGTGTATTAAGCAGGTTGCTCACTGTTCTCAGCGAAGTACACACATTGGGTGGCAGTGAAGGATCTGCCAGAAGGTCTGTAATGAGTCCATGTGCTTCTCCCATGACAGCAATATCCACTGTGATACTGGTACCAGAAGACTGAAGAAGACAAAAATAATACATATAAGACAATAGAAGTGAACAGTCTGTTGAGCAGTATCTAAAGCTGGGGTGAACTCTATCACCAAAAGGAGGAAAGCAGTCACATCTGTGAATTGAGTTATATAATACAATTGAAAAAGACTGAGAACATTTAAAATCTGCTATAAGTACAGTGAGAGTGGATACACACTGAAGTAGAACAACTTGAAATGCAGAAGGCAAATGAACTTTCAAAGCAGCAGTGACATTTCAGTCTCACAAGCCTCTGCAGCATAAATCACCATAAATTCTGCATGGACTCACGAAGCCAAGGCACTCCAAGGCCTGCCATTTTCCTTCGCTGGGTTTCTGACAGCTTGGTCCTGCTGCTACTGTTCAGCAAGTGTATGTACAGTTTGCCAGAGACCATTCCAGGAGACTCTGCTTTATCACAGAATAATAGAATGTGCTGAGTTGGAAGGGACCTTCAAAGGTCATCCAGTCCACCCCCCTGCAGTAAGCAGGGACATCCTGCACTACATCAGATTGCTCAGAGTCTCAGCAAGCCTGGCCTTGAAAGTCTCCAGAGGTGGGGCCTCCATCACCTCTCTGGGCAATCTTTTCCAGTGCCTCACTACCCTCATGGGAAAGAATTTCGTTCTAATGTCTAATCTAAAACTTGCCCTGCTCGTTTGAAACAATTGCCCCTCATCCTCTCATTCCATGCCCTGGCAAATAGTTCCTCCCCATCTTTCCTGTAGCCCTGAAGGCACTGGGAGGCTGCTGTGATGTCTCCCCACAGCCTTCTCTTCTCCAGGCTGAACAGCCCCAGCTCTCTCAGCAAGCCCTCAAAGGAGAGGTGCTCCAGCCCCCTGATCATCCTTGTGACCCTCCTCTGGACCATCTCCAACAAGTCTACGTCCTTCTTGTGCTGAGGGCTTCAGAGCTGGACAGAGTAACTCCAGGTGAGGTCTGACCAGAGCAGAGTAAAGGGGCAGAATCACCTCTCTTGACCTGCTGCCCACAGCTTTGATGGTGCAGCCCAGGATAGCGCTGGATTCTAGGCTGCAAGCAAACACTGTTGGCTCATGTCCAGTTTTTCATCCACCAGTACTCCCAAGGCCTTTTTCATAGAACTGCTCTCTATCACATCACCTCCTAGTCTGTGGTAGTAATAAGAATTGCTTAGGCCCAAGTGCAGAACCCTGCACTTGTCCTTGTTAAACTTCCTAAGGTTTGCACAGGCCCACCTCTCCTGCCTGTCCAAATCCTTCAAAAAAATCTTAGCCACAAAGTCTTCCAAAGGGGAAGAAAAGGTCTTATGGGTTTCTTGGAGTAGCAAGGATGTAGCAAGGAGAGCTGGGCACACTGCTTAGCAGGAGAGTGATCAAAAGCCCAGTCAGAAGTGACTCACCAGTGACACCATTTATGGACCTCAAACCACATTGAAGAACAATGTAATAGAGCTTGATACTGTTCTGCTCTCACAAAAGGTATTACAAGCAACAGCAAAGTATTTCAGAGGAAATTATAGGGAAGCACAGCTAAATGCCCTCACTGTTTTGCCAGCTGTGTAGTGTGAACACCAGGCTCCTGGCAGTAGCTGTCTCACCCCTCTGATCCACTCCTTGTGTCCTGCTTTTTGCTAATAGAGAAGTAACACAGCCAGAAAACCAGCCTCTTCTTCCCACATTTATTTTCTTTGCCATGGCACCAAATAAAATTAACAAGAAAGCATTTGATAAACTGAAATGTTATTTCACCCTACTGAAAAAAATAGCTGCAGTTAATTTAACAGTTCTTTCATTGCTTAACCTCTCAGGAACTCAAGCAGAAGATTCTGGCAGATGCTAAAGAAAATTCTTAAATTAAAAGACAAGGCCTGGGATGGGGGAATTAATTATCTATCTTAACCTCAGCCCTGAAAAACAGACAAAAGGGAAGCAAGGGAGAAGACATCATTCAGAATGCAACAGAAGTCTCAGATTTTCAGCAAAGCTGCATAATCTGCAGTATGAAATTCTATTCAGTATGGAGCCTGGAGTTGTTGACTGCTGATCAGAGACAAACATTTGGATGAAGTAAACAAGTCTGACTCAGTGGGACAGAAGCAGAGGCCCAGACTTTGTACCACAGCTCTAATGTTTTGCAAAGCAGCCAGCATTGTTAGGGGAAGTTAATACCGAGTGGGAGAGGGAAAGCCCTTCCCAATGGTGTTTTCATGCCACATGGCCTCCAACATGTGGGGAGAGCTTGTCATGCCTTGGTGACCTCTGGGACCCAGCAGACTTGTTTGTTCAACTCAAAATGCCAGGCTGTGCTGAGTTAGGCGAGGAGCTGGAGGCCCAGGAGAATGGATGCCACACATGGGGTCTGCATCCTGCCTCTTTGAGCTGTGCCAGCACTGCACTGTGAAGGACAGTCTGCACTCAAATCCAGTCGGGTACTCACACAGGTAACTCTGCTACAGCCCATACTCCACCAGAATAAATCAGAGGAGAGAAAGTGACTCTTTCTTTGGAAGTCTGATTTCACAGAATCACAGGATATCAGGGATTGGAAGGAACCTCAAGAGATCATCTAGTCCAATCCCCCTGCAGGAGCAGGAACAGCCAGACTAGGTCACACAGGAAGGTGTCCAGATGGGTTTTGACTGTCTCCAGAGAAGGAGATCCCACACCCTCTCTGGGCAAATGATTTGGACAAGGGAAAACACTCAGAGCTTGACAGTAGCACAGATACCACCTCACTCTCTCCACAACATTCTTTACATACAGCAAGGTGGCAGGCAGGACCTTTTGCATTTCTGACCAAAAGAACACAATCTGCAGATCTGGGGCTTTCAGCTGACATCTCTCAGGAAACCCATGCAGCCATTCACCCTGCAAAGAGAATGCCCAAAGAAATCTGAGGGCCACACCTGCGAGCAGGTGGACATGTACACTGAGTGCTCAACAGGGATGTGATGAGATGTATGTGCTGCCAGCATAACCCTGATGGTCACCAGAGAACATCAACAGTTACCAATTCACGCAACAAAATCAATTGTGCAAAACGTCAAAGTACTTCAACACTGTGCCCAGTATTTCAGAGACATCACTGGTTTTTAGTGAGCTGCTTTAAAAGGTGCCTTTATATAATACAGTATCATCCAAATCATACAGTATTACAGCATTGAAGTGCTCATAATGCTAAGAATCCTTAGAATGAAGCACAGAATAATAGCCTGGTTTGGGTTGGACCTTAATAATCATTTAGTTCTAAAGCCCCTTGCCATAGGCAGGGACACCTGACACTAGACCAGGCTGCTCATTGCCATGTCCAGCATGGCCTTGAACACCTTCAGCGAGGGGGCATCCACAGCCTCTCTGGGCAACCTGTTCCAGTGTTTTACCACCCTCACAATAAAGAACTTCTTCCTTATCTCCAGCCTGAATTTCCCCTCTTCCGATTTACATCTATTATTCCTAGTCCTGCTGTAATATATCCAATAAAAACTCCTACCCCAGTCTTTCTGTAGCTGCCACCAGGTATTGAGAAGCTACTATGAGCTCCCACCCTGAGCCTTCTCTTCTCCAGGCTGAACAACCCCACCTCCTTCAGTCTGTCCTCAAAAGGGAGGTGCTCCAGCCCTCTCATCATCTTTGTGGCCCTCCTCTGGACCTGCTCCAAAAGCTCAATGTCCTTCTAATGCTGAGGGCTCCAGAACCGGACACAGTAACTCCAGGTGGGGCCTCACCAGAGCCAAGTAGAGGGGCAAAATCAACTCCCTTGACAAGCTGGTCACACTTCTCTTGATGCAGCCCAGGTTTGGGTTGGCCTCTGGGCTGCAAGCACACACTGGAGGCTCATGTTGAGTTTTTCATCCACTGGTTCCCCCAAATCCTCCTCTTCAGAGCTCCATGCAAGCCTATATCTGTGCTTGGGGTTGTCTCAGCCCAGGTGCAGGAACTTGTACTTGGCCAAGTTGAACTTTTTGAGGTTGGCATGGGCCCACCTCTCAAGCCTGTCAAGGTCCCTCTGGATGGCATCCCTTCCTTCTGCCTTGTCAACTGAAGCACACAGCTTGGTGTCATCTGCAAACTTGCTGAGGGTGCACTCAATCCCACTGTCCATGTCTCCAACAATGAGAGCATATATAAAAGTAGATCAGACCAATCTTAAACTCCTCTCACAGAAAGTAGCAGAAGAGGGGAAATACTGCTCCAGACCTCCAATTTCTGTCCATTAACACCACATACTGAAATGCTATAATGGTTTATACATTGCAATTTCATTTCACAGAACTTGTATACATGAAAATAGTCTCTTTTTTCAAATAGTTTGGATATTTCATCTATTTCAGGATGAATTTAGAGTACTCTTGGATTAGTAGAGCAGATAAAATTACAGGTATTTAAATAATTATTTTCTAAAAAGTGTAACAAATTGAATAAATAAAACCAATTAAACGTATTTTACAGGTAACACATAACTGTGTGTGCTTTACAAGCTAGTATTCATAAAGCAAATTGAAATGTTTTCCTTAAGGACATAGAAGCCCAGAATTTTTAATAAAATACATATGTGAAAATATAAAGATTTATGCAAGCCAGTAAATTGCTGAAAATGGATGTAATTATACATATGTATATACATTAATTTGCACACGTATACATACGCAGGGTCTTTTTTTTAGTGTAAAAGTGAAATCTGTGCTCAGATTTTGTAAGTAGTTTTCTGCTAATGTGAACAGCCTTTGCATGAACTGATCTGGATTCTTTCCAAACCACTTTACTCATCAGATACTTGCAAATAGAGGCATGAATAACATGCTTGCAATCAACACTAACAAATAACTTAATAAAAACTGAACAGAACAACACAACCAAAGGGCTAGGCTAAGATGAATTTAATTTCACACTGGTCACAATGAATTTATCAATCTGTATTAATAATTGGGAATGCAGTTTCCTCCCATTAACTTTGGAGAAAACTGGCTCACTGTTCACTTTGTGACCTCATTCCAACTCTGATTTAAGCAATGTCATGCAGTGACTAAAATGCTTTAGGGCATGAGAATTAAAAAGCAGAGAGGCTGGAAACAAAAGCAAAACCAGACCAACCAAACATGCTCATTGACAACTAAGGGCAAGTGAATAAAAGCAAGGAGAAAAATAAACTCTTCGTGGTGTTGAAAAACAGCTGGTTTTGTTCTCACTTTGTGTTCTTCAAAAACAAAACTGGCATCTAGGTGGGTCTTATAGGCTGTGGTATGCACTGGGACAAAATGTATCTGGTGTTACATTTTGGGCATTCTTTTTATTTAAAGAAAAAAAAGAAAGAGTTTTCCCTTAATGAGCTCTTATGGAAAATATGGTGGTCAGATCACAGCAGCCTGCATTGGAAGACAAACTTGCACAGATCATTGCACCAACTGTTGAAATCATTTAAGTATCCACAGGCTTGCTGGGAATTTGCAAAAAGGTTTCATGTATTAAACAGTGCACGTACTGCTGCAACTGTAGGACCAAGTCACAAACACTATCTTCCACTCTCACACAGACCATTTTTGTCAGGACAGGAAAGGAACACACACCTCAACGCAACAGGAAAACAATATCCCACTAAATGCTAATGATCACTTTGAATTTTTGGGTTTCCTTTCACATTACTTTTCTTCTATTAAATTATATTATGCACAAAAATATAAGGACAGGTATTTAATTATTAGAGGGGGAAAGTGTACAAAACTTGTGTAGGAAAACTGCATACGAATTTCCTGTATTCATAAGACCTGATATACAAGGTAGTTTACAATTTTTTTTTTCCTAGTTAAGAAACTGCTGACCCACCTGTGAGGCAGACATATTTAATAGATGCCTTACAGCAAATAAGTGTCTTCCATTCCACATTAATGTTTTGCATGTGATTCTCATAAAACTAAACTCATTCAACTTACCAAATGCAGTTTAACAAAAAAACAAACCTGTGCTCTCTCTCGGCCCTGTAAGGAAGGACATCTTACATTACAACACAAACCCAGCCAAAACTAAAGTATGATAAAAAAAAAAACCCAGTTATCAAACAGTTACCAAACACAAACCATAATTTATTTCACACAGCCTCTTGTTAGGGAAAATATAAAATCCTCACTTGCTGTTGCTGGTACAAGGAAAAGCACGGAGGGCAGACACACTGGCCTTTTACCACATTATATTCAAGAACACTCTGCAAGTGAAAGAATGGGGGAGGCAATGGAAAATAAGGGAAAAAGCAGCAATTATGCAATTATGAACAATAATATATCACAATTTGATATATTTTTCCAAGTCACATCATGAATGCTCAGGCCAAGCAGTCTGGAAACAAAATTAAAAGCAACTGTGATTCTCTATTATTGTAACGTCCACAGACAGGTCTAAAGGATAAACATTAATTGGCTTCTATGGAGATAATTAATCACTTTAAAGGCACCACAGACTCAACTGCTCCACCTTTCACTGAATGACTAAGGAGAAAAGTGTGCATATAATTCTTTGACATTTCAGTTTTCTATATTTAAAGCTGCAGAACTGGACCCTTACCCAGCCTTCTTACTTGTAATTTACTCTCATTTTGTGCTAACACAAATTTCAGGTTTGCTCTGCTCAAGCAAGCAAACAGGACATTTACTTTTTCACAACTTTCATGAAGCCCAGGGTTTCCATGGATCTCTGGAGATGGATCAGTCACAAGTTCTGTTGGGTATATTCTTTCGTAGTTCTTTCCCATTGTCCCATCCTGTTGATCAAGCAAAACCTTTCTTAATCATAGAATAGTTTGGGTTGGAAGGGACCCTAAAGATCATCTAGTTCCAACCCCCTGCCATAGGCGGGCACCGGCCCTACCCGACCCGGATGCTCTC
>VZTY01028609.1:404129-420646 GCA_013400935.1 Turnix velox | reverse complement strand
CACTGGAACAGGTTGCCCAGAGAGGTTGTGGATGCCCCCTCTCTGAAGGTGTTTAAGACCAGGCTGGACAAGGCGCTGAGCAGCCTGATCTAGTGAGAGGTGTCCCTGCCTGTGGCAGGGGGGGTGGAACTCGATGATCTTTAAAGTCCCTTCCAACCCGAACTATTTTATGATTCTAATTTTCTTTCTTTCTCCAGGAAGGCACTGGGCATGCAGCTGCCTCACTGTCTGGTGTAGGTCACCCTCCTCCTAAACAGAGCAGAGAAGAGCAGAAGCACATTGCCAACCTGCTCCAGGGGGTGCAGCTGGAGCTCCCCAGCAAAGACGCAGAGGATGGTTGTGGATTATTCATGAAGGCACCGAGGAAGTTCTACCAGAGCACTGCAGACCTTGTTAGAGTAGCTCCAGACCTAAGTCATGACTTTTTCCTTGGTCTCGGTGCTGAAAGGACCTTCCTTGGCACAAAGCACTTCCAAACACCAGCTGAGGCTGGTTTCCATGGCTGGAAGGGAGCTCCAGGCTACACCCACACTGTGACGCAAAGCACTTGTGAGTATAATGCCTGAAAAAAGATACTAGCACTTTTGTGGTTTAATGCTACTTTGCTATTGCAGCAGGGAAAACCTAGGTGTGGCCCAAAGGCAGTGTTAAGTTTGCAAAAGATGCCAATAAGTGATATAGAAATATCTTGAGATTTATGAGTTTTGTGTCAATGCCTATATCTCTGGCTCTCTCAGCATTACTGGCCAAATGCTGCAGGTCTAAGAAACACAACAGTGCAAACGATTGGAGAGTATTTGCACATAACAAACATCTCTGACGTGATTTGCAAAGGAAGGGGGTCCATGAAAGGACCAGCCTGAAAAGTGCAGATTTTTTTAAAAGCTGAGGTTGTGTCAACCAGGTGCCATCCCTGGTGATATTTAAAAAGTGGGCAGCTGTGATGCTGAGGGACATAATTCACTGGTGGGTTTTGTTAGGTTGATGGCTGGACTCAATGATCTCAAAGATTCCTTCCAACATTGGCAATTCTATGATTTCTCTCTTCTTGGAGGTCTATTGTCCTGAAGCTGCTGGAGCCATCTACAATTGCCCGTAACCCCAGCCTCACTCCCTTTCTTTTTGTACTGGGATTGCTCTCTTTGAAGGGAAAGGATGTAGCAGGGACCTTCAGCTCACGTGTTGGTGGCATATGCCAATGTCTTTCTCATAGATATGTCCCCTCTCATAAAGTACTGGTACGCAGACTTTGTCCTGGGTAGGGGAAGGGCAGGTAATGAGACACAACAACAGAACATGGCAGGAGGTCAGTCAGTGATTGACAAGAGCTCACTTGCCCTGCCATTGGGGTGGTGGGGCTGACTCAGGGATCTTGATTCTGAAGACGTAGAGGTAGACAGAGCTATAGGTGACTATTTGAGGCACTCTACAAGTGGCCTCTCTGCCAGTTTCAGCCATGGCTTTCTGAGTAGCTCAGCAGAACAGGTGGTCTGATGGACATTATCTCCTCTTGACCACACAGACACTCCTGTTTCCTTATGTTGAACAGAGCCCAGGACACCAGTTCCTTGTCATTCCACAGGGCTGACGTATTCAGCTGTTAGTAGCTCTGGAAGTGGCTGTGTGTCGTGAACACCCTTTGAACATTATCTCCTCCTGACCGCACACAGGCACTCCTCCCATTTCCACAGAATGAACAGACATCAGGTCACCAGTTCCTTATTGCTTTATGGAGCTGACATATTCAGCAATCATTAACTCTGACACTGCTGACATGTCACACACTGCCCGTACAATGCCCTGGCCTTGAGTACTGAAGCACTGGCACCCGGTGTGAGTGTCACTGACCCAAGTGGCAATGCCACACCAGTGGTCACCAGCACCCTCAGCTCTGTCAGGGGCTACAGAGAAGGGGCTGCAAAGGCCAATAGCAACTGGGCTGTGTTAGTGGGAAGGGGTCAGGCCACCACAGCAAGTCTGTGGCATCAGCAGGGCAGGAGTGGCCATTGCTGGTCCATGCCAGGTTCTGTAGGGGACATCATAGAATAGTTTGGGTTGGAAGGGCCCTTCAAGATCATCAAGTTCCATCCCCCCTGCCATTGGCAGAGACACCTCCCACTACACCAGGTTGCCTGGCCTTAAACACCTCCAGGGGTTGAGGGGGAATCCACAACCTCTCTGGGCTTGGTGGGTGCCTCTGAGAGCCTAAGGTGGTCCCACCATGCCCCTGCTAGGGATAGGGTAGATCTGGGGCTCTAGAGCCCCGTGGGCTGAGCAAGGTTTATCCACACAGTGGCAAAGCCAGAG
This sequence comes from Turnix velox, assembly GCA_013400935.1. Taxonomy (NCBI): domain Eukaryota; kingdom Metazoa; phylum Chordata; class Aves; order Charadriiformes; family Turnicidae; genus Turnix; species Turnix velox. Next base: position 418,339 of record VZTY01028609.1, on the reverse strand, counting down.
CTGGCACAGGAGATAAGCACATGTCAGAACATTTATTAATAAAAAAAAGTCACAATAACTTACTCCCTTTGTCACACAAAGGGTTCAATATAAAGAGCTCTGGCCTCCTAAGGTAACATGGGTAAGTGAAAGGTGGGTCCTTTTCTTTTGTCCTCTGAGACTGTGGCCTTCTGTTCCCCAAGGGGAAGCACAGCCAGCACAGGAGCTACTGGGCACTCAGGCACAGCAGCAGCCACGTGTCCCTGCCTGCAGCTGCTTCAGGGGCAGCACAGCACAGGGTTCAAATGCAGAGTATATGGAGACCACAGGCACAGGATGCCAGAGGGTGTGCAAGCTGCAGTGGAGGAAGAGAGAAGCAGTTGCTTCTTCCCATAGTGCTTGAGGGGTCTGTGGAGCACAAAAATTGCAAGCAGCCACTGTCCTGCTGCTTCAGGCAGGGGGATGTGGGGCTAGCCTGGCAGAGACAGGAGGCCAGCTGTGGCTACTTGTCACACTCCTCCTGGGCCACCTCAGCACCCTGGTAATGTGTCTCACAGAACTCCTGAATGCGACTGCAAGCCTCCAAGATCATCTCTTCAGGCACAGTGATCACCACACGGAAGAAATTTGGGTACTCAAAGCACTGAAATGAGAAAGGATGAAGCTGTTGGATTGCCTGGGATAGTGGTATAGCTTCAGAGCCCTGCCTGGGAGCCACATGCTGTGTCAGCAAGAGAAAGTGGCCAGTATAGAACAGACTGAGGACAGCAAGGCTGGGCTCTTGCTCCGACTGTTTTTTAGTGTTCCAAGCAAATCTCCCATCTCCATCTATGTGGATGTTTTGCTGTGAGGGTGACAAGCCAAAGGACTCTGTATGGACTACAAAGGACCCAGGGAAAGGGATGGAAGAACCTAGAGAAGGAGATACAGGGCACAGATGTTCTCAGCCTCCCGTCCAACCCAGTGCCTACAGGGGTGGAGGGCCTAGAAACAGGGAGAAAGAAGCAACACAAGTGTCAGCAGACCTCAGCCTCTGAAGGAACAGCTTCAGCAGGGAGGTGTGGTGGTACATAGGGCTCAGGGATACAGAGCTACCTTCAGACATACAGAACAAGCCTGGAGTTGGGAAGACCCCAGCAGCCCAACTGAGGGTTGTTAAATGAACCAATCCCCATCCCTACATGCTGTGCTTGGAGTTCCCAGCCAGCCCATATACACCATTACAGACCATGGATGAAGCATACAGAGTTCCCACCCTGTTTGTTCCCAGGGCTCAGGGATGAAGCCCTGTTGTTTCTTTTCCAATGGTTGGGCCCACAGTTCCCTAGGTGAGGAGGAGCAGTATAAAGCTCACCGTGGCTGGCAAGCAGAACACAGACTGCTCCGAGATGAGGCGCTCTGTGAACTCCACATCATTTTCAAACTCAGGGAAATGCTCCATCTCAATCTCAACCTGTAGCAGAGGAATGCAACATGGCAATCATGGGCACCAAAACTACCTGCAGTGCCCCTGCTTACCCCCAGGGCCCCATGAGTTCCCCATCAAGTGCAACTGGTGGCCCTCAATTTTAGCTCATGATTTGGGCTGACAGGAATGTAAGTCAAACAGAAACATACTAATGAAAATTGGAGCTTTTTTAAGAAGCCTGCACTAACTGCCTAAAGCTGTCATTTCAGTTAAGGGCAACTTTAGTAAAAAAGTGATGGCAAAGACATGGTAGCCAATTAGAAGTTTCACCACATCATAAAAAGTTTTTGGAAAAAAGAACAGGTATAGAAGGTGGCAGAAAAAGAGGCAAGAACACAGGCAAAAGGTTACATCTTCAATAGGAGCCATGATAATCAGGTCTGTGGCTCCCCAGTGCCAGTAGGCTCCACTCACAGATAAAACAACTTTGTCTTCAAGTCAGAACTTCAAGTCTTGGAGTTCTGTGCAGAAGCAAGAATGTATGAGCCTCTGCTGTGTGAGAGGTGCAAAACATTCTGGCCTTCTAAAGTGACCAAGGGATGAGTCTACCACAAAGGGCAATGAAAATGCATGGCAAGGAGGACCTACAGCCAAGCACCACTTTGAAACCACTGAAAGGCACTGGCAATGAGACCTAGTGGGACTGCTGTTGATCTGAAAATGGCACGTCGCTCTCCTTGCTTACCATGAGGTACATGGCTCCAGCAGGACGGACAGGCCGGAGGCCAGGGATAGCTGATAAGGCCATGTAACAAAGGTCAGCATTGGCCTAAAAAGCAGAAAGGAGAAATTTCAAAATAGGAGAAATTCCAGGAAGTGGCTCAGCAAATGAAAGCCAATCTCTGGACCGAGACTACAAACAGGTTTGCCCACTGCAAATAAAAGGACAACAAATGCAAACAGCATGGGTGATCATGGCCTTGAGCACAACAGAAATAACTAAGCTGAGCACAGCAAGTCAGTGCCAAACACCCCATCTCTCTGGGTCATCAGCTCCAGCTGCAGGACTGAGCTACTGTGAGCTTATCAGAACCAATATTTCTGCCTCATTTACCATGTCCTGTTAGAGCTGGATTTGCTGTGCTTTCCTAATCACAGACTGAACTGCATCCTGGAGAGCTACAGAGACAGGACTTCCTCCAAATGGTCCATGAGCAGCCCCTTTACCTTGAGCATGCTGAGAGTGTTGTGGTAGAACTCAGGGGGTGTTCGCTGCAAGATACGTTCCAGTGCTCCTTGGACAAGCGTGCAGGGCCCTAGGATCCTCTGACTCAGTCTTAGAAGGCCATCCCTAATCTGGGCAAAAAAAAGAAAAGGTGATATTTTCAGCTCACACTGTGCTTCCTGGAGGGAAAGGGACAGCTCCAAGGCCTACTCTCAGTATTTCTACAGCTGCTTGCACAGGTCTCTTTAGTGAGCATTGGTTTGACTATATGCTAGGTATCTGCAGACTATTCACAGTGCCATTCTCTGTTCCTCAGCTGCATATGTAATGTCATGGACAACACTCAAATCTTCACAATCTCACTCAAACCAGGCTGAAAAGTGACTAACACAAATAAAGCCAGAGCTGCTCCAAATATAGCTTTGCGTTTCCCTTAGGCTGGTGCCCACAACCCACACTTCCAAAGCCAAGTAGGGATAACCAACATTAGCTCACTCAGCTGGTCCTCTCTTCTCCCTCTTCCTCTGCAGAAAGCCCTCTGGGAGGGAAGGTCACCGCAGTAGATGGTTGTTCTTGTAACACACTGAACAAATAGTCCATGAGAACACTAGCAACACACTAGCAACACTGCACCATGTTTTGTACTTACTTTGAAGAGAAACCATATAAGAGCACGTAGAGTCCACACATGGACTCTACATGCTGAACAAGCCATAGAATAACTTCAGTGCACACTGGAGCTATCTGAGAAAAGAAAGAGTTAGAAGCACACAAAAAGGACAAGGCATATATGAGGGAGCAGCAGAGACAAGGAGTAGAAGTGGGTAGGAGGCCATGCATGGAAGCTGGTGTAGTAAGGAAGAGGCATGAAAAGCCTAGAGGTGCAGAAAAGCATGCAAGCACGTGAGAGCAAAGAGTGCATTCAGTACATGCCTGTATCAGTTAAAGCCCTGGTGATCCACGCACTGAAGTCACTGCAGGTCTGTTGCCGTGACAGTGACACTCAGCAGTTCTCACCTCTTTACCAAAGATGTCTCTCCTGTCATGAATCAGGATCCAACCCATGCGCCAGCCAGGGACTAGCCACCGCTTTGCCAGGCCACCACAGGACAGGATGGGCACATTGGTGCTGAGAGTTGCAATGGGTTCATACTTGCAGTCAGCGAATACCTGTGACAGAAGGCCATGTTCAGACTGTCTCTGCTTCTAATTGTGAGAGCTGTGGGTGTGTGCATGAGGCACAACAGGAAGGGAGGCAGGGACAGAATGTGAAATGGATGTTTAGAGCTCCCAGCTTCAAGATATGAATGCAGTCACTTAAAAGTGAGCCATTTGGGAAGAAGAAAGGAGCTGGACATAGGCAATACCCCCAGGACTGCACACTAGGACTCCCACTCCAGGCATGGAGCCAGGCATAGAACGGGGAAGTGGAGCTGTTTTTCTTCTCCAGAGCTTTGGCTACCGCAGCCAAAGAGCCAATGCACCAGAAAGGACAAGCAGAATGGGGATGCAGAGGTCTGCAACTGACACTCACCATGTCTCCGTAGATCTCATCAGCAAGGATAGGCACACACTGTTTCGATGCCACTGTGGGAGAGAAGGAATTCAGCCTAGCCATCCTGTATCCTCCATGGTATCAGGCTTGGTAGGGCTCTGAGGGAAGCTCTGTCCCTGGGCAGACAGGCTCTGTCTTCCCCCTACACTGGTCACTGGGAGAACCCTATCACCTGCCCTGTCTGAGCCTAGTTCTGCTCTCACTGGTGCAGAAAGGCAGCACAGCCCTCCCCCTGACACAGCAGGGCTCAGGAAGCTTAGGGCTCCCTGTGAACACTCTCCTTCTGCAGAGCCAGAAGAAAGAAGCAAGCAGTCCATGCCATCCAGAGCATCTGAGGAAGAGTAAGATTTTCACCCTGCATGTTCTTGCTCAGATGAGGCAAAATACCCACACTGGGCAAGCCTTGCATTCTGAGCTGGAGTCAATCATGAGGAAGTAAGCAAAGCCCTGAAACATGGTGCTGCAGTGGTCAAGACATGAGCAATATCAACAGACAATAGATTGCGGCCATAGCACAGATGCAGACAGACAAGCTCACCTGCCAGGATCTTCTGGAGGTGGCTCTTGCTGAACACAGAGCCACAGGGGTTTGATGGGTTGTTCACAATGAGACAAGCTGTCTTCTCATCCACCAAAGACTCCAAGTGCTCCAGATCAATTTCCCAGCCCTTCTCTGGCTATTAAAGTGAAAAGAAGAAGTAACAGCTGAGGAACTGGACTTGCCACACAGGGTGAGGTGTGACAGAGTGCCCAGTACTACTCAGGTCACCTTCACCCACTTCCCAGGAAGGGCCAGAGTATTTCTGAGGGGCAGGAGTGTCAGGGTTGCCCTTCCCAGGCCTGCCATCACTTACCAAGAGGTTGTAGAGTTTGACCTCAATCCCCATAGACAATGCCAGAGTCTTGTAGAGGGAGAAACCAGGCCGTGGCACCAGGATATTCTGCCCTGGGTTGGCCAGCACTGCCAAGGCAAGCTCTATGGCCTGGCTGCAGCCACTCGTCAAGATGACATCCTGCAACGAACACACAGGAGTTGGTGACAAGCACAGATACTCTCAAGTGCCCCAGCCATGTGGAATGGACACAAAGCCCAGGCTCTGCCAAATGAGAACTTCTCAGACGAAAACACAAGTCCAGAGCCTGACTGAAAGCAGAAAACCTCCAACAGCTGGAGAGCTCAGCCCCCTCCTAAGGAGGGCGGAGGAGAAAGGCTCAGGGCAAGGGATGGGAGCAGCAGGTAGAGGTTGTGGGACAAAGCCATGGGTGAGCCTTCAGTCCCACAACTGGGCAGGGGAGAGACAGAGGTGGGCAGGCCCTTTGTGGTGTGTGATGTAGGCTCAAGCAGCAGCACCCTGCCTGCATCACCTCAGCCGGACACCAGTACCTGTGCTGTCAGTGGTGCCTCTGGGCAGTCATAGTAGGATGCCACAGCTTCCCTGCAGGACTGGTAGCCTGGGAAAGGAGAAGACAAACATGGGAGAGTTTTTAAACAGACCATTTCCTTTTTCTTACCAGTACAAGCTGCCACCAAGTACAAGCCCATTTGTTAGTGACACTGTCCCAAGGTGGCAGAGACAGCCCTGGGCTGTGCCAGGCAGACAAAAAGCAAGGACAGAGCCTGGGCAGGGAGGCAGGACTGACCCCAGCATGTCCTGGCTGCAGAACTAACAGGAGCAGGGTGGAAGGTGGCCAGGGAGCTGCTCTGACCCAGCCAGAGTCCCAGTGCTATTAATTACATGATCCCCACTGCTCAGTGATGGCACAGGGGCAGCCCATCCTGTCACTGCATGGAGTGCCCTGGGAGGCAGACAGGCATCATCTGTGCTCTGTGCATGCCTTTTGCATTAGCTGCCATCAAGGCTCATGATGCCTGTGAAGTCAGGGAACCCAAGGGGAGTCCTGGTCAAGGCAGATCAGAAAGGCACTTGGCTGCAACCCATGTCAGAGTGACACACTCTCAAAGCCTTCTGGGTGTCTGAAACCCTCCCCATTCTAATGGCTGTAGGAGCAAACACAGCTGCTGCAGGAAGCTTTGGGCATCAAACAGATCATCCAGGGGAAGGGCATTCAGGTGCATCTGGGGGATACACATTTGTGTTCTCTTGGTTATGGCAGTTGCAGGGTTCTACTGGAAAGATGTCCATGGGCTCCATATATCTGCTGTGGTGTGGCAGCTGGCATATGACTCCCTCTGGTCTCCCAGGAAGAGCTTTGTCAACTTACCAACAGATGGAGCATAACCATTGTAACGTCCCGAGTCCAAAACCTCCTTAACAGCCAGTGTGACCTCATCATTCGTAGGAAGGTTTCCAAAGACCGTTGGGTCTCCTTTTTGAAGATTCAAAAAAAATAGTAAAGTTCTCACTGATCTGTGACAGACATAGATAGAGCTTTCTGCTTCAGAGCACTGCATTCTGCCAGACACAGAGCCCATTGCCAGAGGCTCCAGCCAAAACACCATGCTCACCTAAGGATAAGGAGATCATAGGTTTCTTTGGGTTTGGCTCCACCTTCATGCTGTCTACGATGGCTCGGACAGGATTGAAAGTCTTTTTTGACATTTCAGAAGCTCTGACAGCCCATCTTGGCTTCCGACTCTTCATCTTCCCTGGAGATATGCTGTTCCCATTGGTCTTGAGATGAACATCCAGAATAGGGGCATGATCTCCACAGCCATTCACTTGGATCACGTATGAGTCCATCCTGAGAGCTGTCAACGTGAAGTGGATTCCCTGGGCTTAGTTAACACATGACAGAAAATGGATCTGCCCATCTGAGGACATGTCCCATGACTTTACAAAAGTAAAATTCAGAAAGTTGTATACCCTACCTACAGCCTCCTCTGTGCCAGCTGCACCACTGCTTAGTACAGATTTGCTGTGCCAAGGAGGAGCAGGCCCCCTAAAGCCAGCAGCATGTGTAGTTACAGCTTGGTGGTAGATTCAGTGTTCCACTGATATAATAGCCAGGTGACCCCTCTCCTCACTCCCAGCTATCATCTTGCACACCTCAATCTACAACCACAAGGATCAGCCCACTATGCATCTTCACATCCAGAATGTCCCTGCAGTCCACAGAGAGAAATGCACCACTCTTTAAATCAAATCTCAGATGTGAAAGGGCAGTTCTAGTCTAATGTTCTAGTGTTGCACTAGGCAGTGGCAGGAGATACCTTACAGACACTTGCTTCTGTCAGCAGAGCAACAGGGAGCAACAGCCCAGCCCAGAGATACTGTATCAAAAGGCAGGGCTTAGAAAATGGAGTAAGACTGGTGCAACCAAGAGGGAAACTGGGGAGGTGGCACTGCCCCAAGCTGAGAGCCTGTAATCCTGCCCAAAGCTGGGTAACCAGTAAGGTGCAGCAGAGAAACAGCTGCCTTTTAAGCACAAAAATACATAAAGAAGAATTTACTCATCCCAGCACATGTATCCAGAGCACAAGCCAGACCCAAGCAGCAAAAGCCTTGCTTATCAACTGCTACTGGGACAGCAGTGGGCTTTGGGACAGGACACAGGGCAGACAGATCTCCCAAGCCACCAGGCCAGTTCTTGCTGATATTAGCACATCAATTTGTAATCCTACCATAAGCAGCAATTCAGTGAATAGTGGCCTTTTCTTGATGGTAATTACTTCACCCCATGCTCACAGATGTTCTCAACACACCTACCCCTTCCTTGGTACAGAGACTTTGCTGAGTGTGTCATAGTCCTGCCTGAACTAGGCAGGATTCACAATCTGAATGAATTTCTCACTGCTTCAAGGAAGTTTGCAGCTAGAGCTGCTCTCTGCCAGCTGAGCCTCACTAGCCTGATTATAGGCAACTCAGGCTGATCTAAGATGGTCACAAAGCAAGTCTTCAGCTTCTCTACTGTTAATTCTTGATCTTCTTTTCTCCTAAAGGAAAGGCAACTGAAAAAATACACAGCAGCACTACTTAAAATCTGAGCGGAGAGATGAACCTTGTATCGTAGTAAAACAGCAGGGCTGAGTCTTGAACACAGATTCTATCCCACTAGAGCCTTTACACCGCCCTGCAACACTGTTCATCTGCAAAGGGGAGCTGCAGACACAGGCATGATAGTTAAATTCAGTGTAGGCAGCCAGAGAAGATCTCCCTCTGAAAGAAACAAGGTACCAGAACTTAGTACTTTACCTTCTACAGCACAGAGAGAGAGATGACAAGTCCCTTGGGGGTCTCGTCCCTACTTTGCATCCAGGAAAAATCCCCTTGAGAAGAAATTCCTGCAAATTCTAGCCCATGAAATAAGCCCCCAAACTGGGTGTTGGAACCAAATCGTTTAGCCATTGGCTCAGAGAGAGGGCTGCTCTCCCCACCCAAAAACGCCCTCTTCTCCCTATTGCAACTTGGTTCACTTCAAACACCTGCAACATGCCTGCACATTAACTCTTTCTGGGGGCAGCCAACAGGGGGGACACACCATGGCTTCCTGGATGGAAGTCCTGGGCTGCCACCCTTTTGCACCACCTCCATAAGTCTTCAGACTGCAGGGGGTAAATCTGCACAAAGACCAAGTATTGCAGCTGTGGTATTCTGTAATTTACCAAGAGCAGAATGATGAAACCCAAAGCTGCAAAAAGCATCAGTCTCTCCTGACTTCAAAAGCTCTGGGCTCCCAATGCACCAGCAGAGAAAGGACAGTTTGTGGTATCATTACAATTAGGAGACATCTTATTCCATAGTCTGAAGGGAGACAGGTACTTGCCTTGAAGGCACCAGAACCTGAAGGGTTAAAGGAAGCTCGAGTTGCCCTGGGTTTGGATTATTTTGGGGTTTTTTTTCCTGGTTTTATTTTTTTTTGGTTGCTGCAAGGTCTGGCAGCTAACAGAAATGATGCAATTCTTCCTGCTCTGATGGCAAGGCACAGATGACACTATTTCCAGAAGGCCCTTTCTTGCTAAAGGATGTGAAATCTGTGCCATCCTGTCCCTTGACTCTTGCAGGTCCCAGGAGCCCTTTGCATCCTCCCTATCTTGGAAGGGCTGCTCCAAGTCTTCCCTTACTGCCTTGGCAGCAAATAGGTGGACATCAAATTGTTGCTCAGGGAAAAGAGAGAATCTGCTGATCTTCCTGCAGAACTAGGCGTCCTGCTGACACCTTCCTTCACTGCAGAGGCCAGACAGCACTGTGATTTTTGCCTGTTTGCACCCACTCCTGGGTGGGAGGATGAAAGACCCCTGGGGTTCAATCCATGCTCACTGCACCACTTGCAGTAACACTGTGCCTCCCCGGGTGTCAGCAGCAGCCCTGTCCTTCACCACTGGGGCTGGGGTGACACCACAGGGGAGTCAGGATGTGCTGTTGACCATATGGCTTGGCTGAGGCCACAATGGTGGCCAGGAGCTTGGGGCTGGAGGCAGGTTGGGAGGTGGAGGCTTCCACAGATCCCACAGCAGCCTCCCATGGGGGCTTTGGACAAGGAATAGCACCTTTCAAAAGCACTTCTCAGAGAAACATCTTGTATTGAAGCTGTTTGATCTCACTTCTGCTAAGAATTGCACACTCCCAGGCTATTCTTTCTTCTTTTCACTGTTCTTCTTTTTATGAAGCCTGACATGAGCAGGCTCTCTCCAAGCACCTATAGGTTGTTTTCCCCTCTTTCCCCAGCTGGCCCCATCTCTTGCCACACAGCAGCTCTGCCAGGGTTAAATGTAGATTTGGGAGGTCTCAAGGACAGTGTGTTCTGCCTAGCAACAACCTGGAATCTGATGCAACCAGAGCTCTACCCATAGCACTGCACATAGAAGGGTTCAGGGGAGGGCATGGTGGAAACCTGCTGCCAAAAGAGGGGGTAAAAAAATGTGGTTCTGAAGACATAGACCCAGTTACATAATGCTGAGAATCTGGCCAGAAGTGGCAGGGAGAGGCCAGTGGTGTTCAGTGGGGTCTGTGTGTTTCTCCTGCATTATTATGCCTTTCTCTGAATGGCTCCACTCTTTCTTTGGATGCTCTCACATGGAGTCTGCAGCCTGCTACCACACTGTGGTGCACAAAGCCTCCCAAGGCAGAAGCATGAGCCAACAAGGAACTCAGCACTCCATACTCTACAAATAAGGCCTAGCTACCCCTTGTAAAAGGATGTGGTGAAAGATGGCCATACCTTGCAGGACACATTTCTGCCAGCAAGGCAGCTGCCAGGACTCTGTACCCACTAACCCTGACTAGCCTCTCTGCAGTTTATTCCCCTTCTCAGCAGCTCTTCCCCAGGCACCTCATGTCATACCTCCCTAGCTCCCTTTCTTGTAGCTTGAGCTACTGCCTTTTGTCTCTTTCCAGTGGAAGGAGAAACTGGTGATGGCTTCAATAATTTTTTTTGGTACCAGGATGCCCCAGAGTCCCAGTTATGTGAAAAGAGGCCAAGCCAGCAAGAACAAGCAGTTGCTTCTTCCCAGACCAGCCACAGTTACAAAGCTGCTTGAGTGGAGCACAGCTCTAGCAGGACCACTCTGCCAAACCTGTGCCTCTCTCAGGCTGTAGGTAGGACATGCCACAGTAGATTCTTGCCCATGTCCCCTGCATCCCCATTGAGGGTGCACTGTTCCAGGGACAGTATTCTGTCCAAATGGGATTCTTCAAAACCATTACAAAAATCCATCTGGGTCAAGAACAAATCACTTCATGGGTTACCTCACATTTTTGTTTTTATTTCCAGCAATTTCTCTCTGCTTTTTTTGTGACACTGGCACAAACCAAATCAGTTCAGGGCTGGTATCCACAAATATCCATGTAGCTTAATCTTTGTTTAGTCTCTGCATTTCCAGACGATTCATCTATTAATACCATTTTTCATTTTTCTTTTAGAAATCAATTTGTTAATCATCTCCCATTTAGATAAGCAAACAGCTATGAAGCTTCCTTGGCTCTCATGGATCTTGTGACTGTTTACCAATTCCTACAGAATATTTATCTTCATAGCACTGCTCAGGTTTCCTGAAATGGAAGGGACAAGCCTTGTCATTTACAGGTCAGGTCACAAGTTGCTCTGAAAATGCACATATTCACAGTTAAATCTGCCTCATGCTGCAGATAGGGCTGCTGTGTCAACCCTAGGTATATCTGCAGGAGTTTCTGGTCAAATCATGATGATGACTGTCCCTCCAGCAATTTTAATTGCCCAGCATTCACAAAAAAAAGGAGCATTATCTCTTTGCATAATCAAAGGAGAAGCTCAGCTCAAAAAAACCTGCAGCTACATTCCACAAAGCTGTGCAAACATTGTGCTTAAGAGCAAGGAAGATGGTACAATCCACACAGTGACTCACAGCCAGTGCTCAAGACCACACAATAGCTACTTTATCTGCCTGTACTTAGGATCAGTTTTGATTTTTTTTTTTTACAGCTCAAATTTGCCGCTCTCAAGGAATTAGGGAATGTAAAAACCAAGTGCTTTCATGACTGTGGAATCTTGGGGGGCTCCCACAATGCCAGTTTCTGCAGCCCTGTACCAGCTGTGGAGGGCAATCCAGCTCACTCTCCCCAGCCATGGACCATGGCAGCACTGGGGAGGAGAAAGAGTCCCACAGCTGTGAGGGCTCTCACACATTGAGCCTGAGTACCACATCTCTTCCAATTGTACTGAGAGGCACTGAGTGCACTCCAGGTTCATGGAGAGGTTGAAACACTGCTGAGTTACAGGCCAAACAGCCACCATAAAAGACTTGCAAGCCCTGTTACAGATGTTCCACAAAGGCTCCCAGGTACAGGCAGGTGAAGAGAAACATTTTGTCCATCCTTGTGGTTTGCTTACGTCCAGGTACACGTCATGTAAATGCGTACCCTGTGTTTGAGTTTTGACTTCAGAGACTTGAGCTGGTGAGTGCTTTGTTGTGACAGCTGCCTCCTCCATGGCCTTGAAACCACAGGGACACTGACCTGCCAGCGGGGATGGGACAGGAAGGGGTATGGTGGCTCTGTGAGCCAAAGCAACACCACAGGCTTGCAGTGAGTGGAGTGGGTAGCACCGGGCACCTCCTCTCTAAGCACAGAAAGGCCAGCACCTCTCATCACTCGACCTGAGAGCCTATGATGGAAACCCACCCCCTGCACAACCAATCTGCTCCTCTCCTTACAAGGCAGTCAAGTTGGTGTGTGTTTGGGAGAAGTATTGCGCTTTTCTGAGGGTGTCAAAATTGCATGCTTTTTGCTTCAAGCAAAACTCCCTGCTTCCTGAACCACGTCAGCAGCAGACGGGGAGAACTAAATGTTCTCTTGCCGGCAGCTTTTTACTAGTTTGCAAGTTGTTTAGACACCACCCTATTAACATGCTTGCAATGCGTTAACAGACACTTGTCAAATGAGAGGACTGGGATGAAGCTGTTTCTCATAGGCTGTATTTCTAGAGCTTTCTTTTGCTTTCCTCCAGTTGATCCATTCACCTCTGGGTGGGGGCCCAACCAGCGGCGAACGGCGGGGCAGAAGGATTTCATCACATGTCCTCCATATGTCATTCCTGTTTGTACACCCAGCAATGTTAGTTTTTTTCGCAAGAGGGTGACACTGTGAACTGGAGTTCAGTTTGTCATTCACAATAACCTCCAGTTCTTTTCCGCAGCCCCGCGGCATCGGCATCGCCCCGCGCTCATTGTTCCCGGGGTTATTTATTTCTCTGGGGCAGCCAATAAATCTGACCGTGGTGCTCACCAGCCATTGTGCTGCAGCTCCCAGCTGCCTCACACTGGAGAAACATGAGGCTGTTCATGACTTGCTCCTTCCACTTTCCCCTACAAGTTCCCAGAGAGGGCACTGAACCAGGTCAGAGCTCTCAGCCCAGGCCAGCCCTTTCCCACCCCCCTTACTGCAGCAATGACATCAGCAGCAGCAGGAAACTAAAGAGCCAAAAATTAAAAAAAAAATAAAAAAAATAAAAGAAGAAGAAATTTAAAAAGAAGCCAAAACAAAAGTAAAGATTAATATGCCCTCAGCTTCCTCCTGCTCATTGCAGTGGGAGCAGGACCTCAGAAGATGACAGTGACCAAGCTCAGCTGCGGTGCTTTGAGCAGGGGTGAAGTGACACAGGGCATTCTTTCCAAACAATTCTCAATATAACAGAAGTTAGTTATACCAGCTCAGTTCTACAATAGCTTGAAGTCTGTACCTTGTTAACAGCAAATACTCCAGTAAAACACCAATTGTATCACCAAATCAACCAAAGCTCTGGGTTTGAACCACTAATTCCAGCACATCACAAATTCTAAGGAAAGCTTCAGCACAGGTTGCTAAACAACCAGCAGCAGTGCTCTGCACAAGGAACGCTTATTTAATCCCTTTTTGTGATTGGTGATTATTCAGCTTGGCTGTTCACTTCCTTCTCATGGCAGTTAAAAGTTTTTCCAAACAAACCCCATGATTCTGTAATGGTACAAAGGGTTGCTAAAGCTTTTGAGCTCATTCTATGCAAGCAGTACGATGGCCTGGGTTTTGGCACACAAACATGATTGATGCAACCTGTGCACACTGAAAGGTTCCACAGCAACCTCGCTCCTGAGCATCCCCACCATCTCCACAGACCTCCTCCTAAACTCTGTCTCCCTATTTCCCAACTTACCATCGTCATACACCTCCCGTCCCTACTGTCTCATCTTGGCTGAGCAAAGAGTTCTTTTGTTTTTGCTTTCCTCTTATCCCCAAACAAAGCAAATTTTAAGATTCTCCTAAATGTAACAAAAGTATTTTTTCCATAACACTAAGGCTTTCAAAGGCAGAGTTTGGCTGAATTTGTGGATGAAAGTATTCACTTGAGGCTGGGAGTGGGATTTGGGAAGGGGAGAGAGGAGCAGGAGAACTGAAGGCAGAACATTCCACCCAGCCCCACAGCGCGGGGAGGAGCGGGCGGTGCCGTTCGCAGCAGGTGAAGGTGAGCACTTGTACAGCAACTGGAGACCTTGTCGTCCCGTGGGGATCATCTCCGAGTGAAGGCCAATGGGGACACCTGTGGCCAACAGGTTCCTAAACAGGTTCCGAAGGGAGGGGACCGCCGCCAGCCCAGTTCACACTTCTCTGAGGCGGGGCCGGGCCGGAGCCACC
>VZTY01028609.1:332525-403569 GCA_013400935.1 Turnix velox | reverse complement strand
AGCCGAGCCGCCGGGAAGCCGCGCCGGTGCGGCGGGACTGCTGGAGTGCCGTCGGTGCCGGTACTTGTGCACGGCCAGGGGTGAGCGGGGCCGCCGGCCTTAGCAGCGGGGAATCCCCCTTCCCTTGTCCGCCGGGATGGGCGGCCCCTCCGCTCCAGCCGCCCGCCCACCGCCGCCCTTCCCTTGCAGCCTGCTGCCAGATGGCGGAGGCGCTGCTGGCCCTGCTGCTCCTGGTCTGCGGATCCGTGTCCTACGGCTCGACGGGAGGATACACCGGCCTCCCCGGCCTGGGCGGTATCTACTACTATCACTTCGGCGGGGCTTACGGCGGCTTCAGNATCACTTCGGCGGGGCTTACGGTGGCTTCAGCGGAGCGGACGGGGAGAAAGCCCAGCAGCTGGACCAGCGGTTCTGCCTGCTGAAGCTGCCGGTGGCGCGGGCGGCCATGGCCGTGGGAGGGTCGCTGCTGGCCCTCTCCTGCCTCCTGCTCTCCCTTGGGCTGCTGCGCCTGCCCTGGCGTTTCCCTCCCTGGCTGCTACTGGAATGTGCCCTGGACGTAGTGATCGCAGTGGGCTTAGTGCCTGCTCTCTACTATTTCTTCCACTTTCTGCTGGGGGCTTACGATTCATCGGTGTGCAAGGAGAGAGAGCAGCTGTACCAGAGCAAAGGCTACCGGGGCTTTGAGTGCAGCCTGCACGGGGCCGAGATCGCCGTGGGGCTCTGCGGGGCCGGGGAGGTGCTGGCCTACCTGCTGAGCGCTGGCCTGGCTCTCCGGGGATACAGGAAGGTTCGCACACTGCAGGAGAAGCCAGCTGAATTAGACGAGCTTTAGAATGACTTCTCCACTCCAGGAAGAATCATGGCTTTTGCTGTCCTCCTTCCTGAGACAGCACTGCGCTTCTCCTTGCTTCTGGGCAGTGCATCCTTGATGCTGCAGGAGAACACACACTGAAGGTGGGAGTCTGGCTCCAAGTATGGCCGAGTTCAAGCTGTTCCTGACTTGAATTTGCAAAATTGAATTATTAGTGGACATCGAGTTAGGCTGATGGCTTGTCTTTGGCAGCCACCTCTTTGTAGAGGGTGACCATCCCCGTGTAGGTGACGAGCAAGGTGCCCATTTCACAGGTCACCCTTCCCTCCCCTCTGTCCA
This sequence comes from Turnix velox, assembly GCA_013400935.1. Lineage (NCBI taxonomy): Eukaryota > Metazoa > Chordata > Aves > Charadriiformes > Turnicidae > Turnix > Turnix velox. The sequence continues at coordinate 402,419 of VZTY01028609.1, read as the reverse complement.
GTGCCTTGTTGGCCTCCAGGGAGGCCCTGCTGCAGGTACCACTCCGTACTTCTTCTGCTGAGCCTCATGTAGCTAAAACTGCCTTTACAGAGGCTGTGTGAGTCTTTATCTAGAACAGAGCTCAATGTGAGTGATGGAGACTCATGGCTGTGGCAGCTGATTATTGCTGCTGCAAAGGTCTCTCAAAACTACCAGGGCAGTTTGAACATGGTGTTTGTAGAGCCATCACAGAACCCAGAAATAAACTTTCAAAATTATGAATACACTCAGCCTCATTTGTGACACACCGTGCCTTTTCACAAAGCACGCACAGTTTTCTATGAACTGGTGTTCTGTAGAACTCAAAAAGATTTTGCTTAAAAGGATGCTGTGGGGTGGGATAAATACAAGAAAAGCTTTACGAGCTCATACAGGTTGTTTCAGATAGAAGTATATTGTTTTGAAAATACATTTTTAATGTACAAGTTGGGGAACTGAGATAACTGCTCTTGTTTATTTTTTAAAAAAATTTTGCTTTAAAAAAAAAACTTTCATAGGAAATTTAACAGGGAAAAGAAAAACAGCACTAAAATCACAGAGTCATGCCTTGGAATGAAATGTCAGTTCAGAGCAGTGCCCACTGTATGCATTGTCCATATGAAGGTGGAACCACCAGTCTCAGACCCATTCCACCCAGATTAAAAAAATCCTAAAAGCCGAACACTAAACTAAACACACCAGGACCGTGCTTCATCTTGGATGTATCTCCAGTTTCAGACCAGTGATCAAATCCTTGCTCTTAGCAAAATCATTGTTGGAACTAGGGAAGGAAAAGTAAAACAAACACTGACTAGGAACACACCGGGTACTCCAGGGTTGGTTTGACTTCTCCCTTACTCAGTGCAGTGTTTCAGCACAGGGGTTTATGGGGACAGACTACTCTGGTTCTATTTCTTTTATTTCTGTTTCCTGCTCCTGCAGCTGCTTCTAGAGCTGCACAGGACTACTTAGAATAGGTTCACGGGCAGGATTCCTCTGGTGGGATACAAAAAGCTGCCTAGTAGTGGGTATTATGAATTCCACTATCAGGGTAGTGGCTTTTGTTTGAAAGGCTGATGAGTGAAGTAGCACAGGGGGAGACCCCACAGCACAGCTCCTGCTGAACACAGCTGTATTTGACTGGGATATTGCACAAATTCCCTGCAGTGCAGTAACAGAATCAGAATATATACTTAGATGAAAGTAAAAATCTTTATTGCTAAGTCAGCTGAAAAGTTGATGCAAAAATACTCTTCCTCCCTGGACTGCTCTATACATCTGAATCAATGGAATAGTGTTTTCCAGCAATCTTTAAGTCATTCACCTCTCCAAAGCGATACAAACACAGGCCACAGCACTCAAGGTGCATCCACTGGACAACCTGCTCCCATCCACGATAAAAAGAGGGGTTACTGTAGGCGCATGCTAGAGTAGGGTACAGAAAATACTCTCCTTTTTAAATCAAACAAAAAGAACATGGAAAAAGATTAATAAACAGCTGTTGCACTGTAGTATTTCTTTAACATGCACTGGGTCATCTGAGTCAGTTTTAAAAAAAGGGTAACATTTTAAAATATAAAAAAGAGGAAAAAATACACTTGAGTCTTCAGACAGGAATGGAACAGCAAACAACAATTGCATGAAACTGGAAGAGGTGAACCCTCTGCCTGAAGGACTTTGGCAAGAGACACAACAGCCATCGCCACTGGGAGGAGTGTAGAAACTCCTGATGTCCGAGGTCCCTAGGTGTGGCTGAAGGTCCTGTGTCCTTGGAGAAGTATTTCAGACCTCAGAGAAGCCTGTCCTCAAGAAAGGAAAATACTTGTTCCTTCTTGGAACAGGATTTTGCCCTCCCAATCAAGCTGATTCTGATCGGGTTCCAGCAATCTGTGTTGCTGCCTCCACCAGGCCTGTTCCTGGTGCTGGGAGCAAACTCAAGGCTACACCCCTTACCCTTAATACTTGGGCCCCAACTACTTGTCACTAAATACAACCTTGGTGGGGTTCCTTTAGCAGCAGTGTTTCTGGACAGGACAGGGCAGACAGTCAGTGCCTTTAGAGTACACATCTTCAGCAGAGCCTGAGTTACCAAAGAGATGGACAAACCAGCTCAGCAGCTTTCCCTGACTGTGGCCACATGAAGCACAGCAGGTCTGGCTTTGCTCAGCAGGAACAAGAGAGCCCAATGACCCCAAGCTGAGAATCCCTCTAGTAGCAAGTCCGTTAACAAATTCTTAGTGATGTGGCTCTGTGGAGAGGATGTATCTCTGCAAGAACCACATTCAAAAAATCAGGGGAGAACAAGAAAACAAGAGAACTGGGAAAGCACTTTTCTATCCCCTGCTATGAGTCCTTCACTAGACTTGCTCAGCCAGACCTGTCCCACTCAGTGGTGCACCCAGGCAGCCTGAAATTGAAGGTGGTGTAAGTAAGGTGAGGAAGACAAAGGCTGCTGCCTCTAGGAAGGCAGGAAAACAGAAGGTGGTGGTAGAGGGAAGCTCTTGGGCTGTGCTGCCCAGAGTAAGACAGTTCATAGTATCAGCTTAAGCAGAGAATGCTGTGGGCTCTTACCTAGTGTAAGAGAACAGACCATGTTCTGCTGTGACATTTCACACTTAGGGATTTTAATACATCCAGTTCCTATTTTCTTTCTGCTCCAAAGCCAGAAATGACATTGGATGTAGCAATTCCCTGCATTCCATTCTGCCATTGCTGTGAAGAGGAGCAGCTCAGAAACCCACATGGTCCACTATTTTACTTAGTCCTTCCCCACTGAGCTAGGTAGATCCAATGCCAACCCTCCATACAGTGTTACTGGTTCAGACTGAGGAGGACACACTGGATTTTCCACATCAGTGCAAGAACAGAAATATGCTTTGCATTAACATCTGCTGCTCTCCTAGAGAAAGGTTTGTCAGGGTCTTACTCAGAAAGAAGAATGTTATTTCAGGGGCTCCTTTGCAGCCATGTTTGGTATCAGAAGGTGTCAGACTGGGCACAAAGATTTGGTAAAGTTATCATCAGTGACAGTATTAAATTATAGCCAAATATATTGGGATGAGGCTTTTCTGCATAATTCAGATGAAGAGAATGTGAAAGAGATTTGGGGTTTATCTTTTTAATCTTTTCAGCTGGTGTTTCTGTGATTCTAAGATTTAGCTTTTCTTTCCATTTCCAAATGAAACAGGCATTTAAATAACCAAAATCTGTGAGAGATTAAACTGGAGAAAGTTGGGTTGTTCCATGATTACACTAATTAGCACAAGGTACCTCCTGAAACATTGCTCTCTCAGGCATGGTAAAAATACATCTTTTTTTTTTTTTTTCTAGTGAGAAGAAATTCAAAGTGCTTTGAGATCTCCGTAAAACTCCAGTAGATTTTGTTGAAAGATCTGTATTGACAGAATCCCACAAGTAGTCTGCACAGCATTTCTTTCTGAGCAAGGCCTGAATTCCATCCAAAAAAATATCCAACTCAAGCCCCTCAGAAATCTTGAGAAGAAACTGTCAAGTTTTCTTCATAAATATAATTAATAAAGAAGAAAAGGCACTAGCCCACATTACAGTCGGGATTATTGCACCACTGAGGTGACTGGGGCAGCTGCTGTCCTGCTCTCTGCCAGCTGAGGAAGACAGCTCTGCCCACTGCAGGGACACAACCCTTGCACAAGATGATGCCACAGGCAACTCGCACCCCTCACCAAAAATCCTAACAGAAACACAATGCAGCTGCCAAGTGCAGACTGGCCAGCCCATTGCTAGTGGGATTGGTTTAAACATCTTTTCCAGCACTGATAAAGATGACATTAAGGTGAAAAGTTCTATTTTTCCTTTTGTGTTGAAAGCTAAGCAAAACCAAGTATACTTTCACCTTCTCTGTGGCCAAACTGGGCATGTACCATGGAATGCAGGTAACTGTGGATTTGGAACACAACTCCTGTTTCCAGAGGCAAGTGAAGCTGCTGCAGCTGAGGGTGCAGAGGTTTATGTTGGTGGAACAGAGCACAGAGCACTTCCCCAGCATACAAAGGGCAGCCCCACTGCCTGCTGGCACTAGAGCAGCCCTGCTTACAGCTTGGTTTCCTCTTAGACTGAAACAGGCAAAGCTCCTGGCTTCACCCCTCACTGCCTGGGTACCTCCTGTGAATAATTCATGATGGGAGGAAGCCAAGCTGGTGCTGAGCTGGGTCTGTGCTCTGCAGCTAGAAGGACTAGCTCTACACGTGGCCTTAGTCAACTGGTCCAGAGCTGATCTTTCCTGTGCTCCACATAAAACACATCAGTAGGTACCTGCTTACCACTGTTTTCTCATCCTGCAGAGGCTGATCCCATCATAACCCTGCACCAGTGCCCATCAGAACACTGGTACCCTGAGTCTTACACTGCCCGAACAATGTCCACTGGGAAAAGCCCCCACCACACCTGCTATGGAGTGCTCTCTCCCTTAACCCTAAATAATAAAGTGCTGGGCTGAAGTGGAGCAGAACAGTTTAAGTGCAATCAATAAAAAGTGCTTACAATTAATTCAGGAAACCATTCTTGGGTCAGCTTCATTGCAACTGGCTGTATTCTTTTCAAGGAATAGCAAAGTCTAGTGCTTGGGAGGGAGGGGGGCTCCGTATCAGAAATATTCACAGGATTCCAAACACTGGACATTGCCCCCTCGCCCCACACACACATATGCCAGCCCACTCCCTGCAGAGCTGGCAGAACCTTAGGGCTCAAAGAGTTACAGACAGGTGTTGGAACACCTGCCTTCTTCCTAGTGCTCGTGTCATTTCCAGACAGTCCCTAACACTGGGCTCAGCTGCTGCTCTGAGTGCTTATAGAGCAGCTGAGACTCCACAGTGGTAAATGGACAGCCCAGACCTCAGCACTCCCAATTCTTCCTCAACTCCACCAAGGAAGCAGCAGATGCCTGTACCCCTTGTGGATCCCAGCTCCCCTTGGAGGGCAAGGCAGCCCTTACAGACAGAGCTTCCTGGAACAGACAGTGTGGGAGCAGTACTTGTAGGTTACAAAGCTGTATCAAACTCCTCTGGCAGAGTCACTGCATGTTCTTCCTTCTGCTCCTGATCCACTCCATTCTCTTGCTGCTGCTGCTGCTTCATTTGTTCCTTCACTTCCTCCTCCAGATCGGGCGGCACCACAAATTGATCCTCTGGCTCCATCTGGGATGGAGCAGCAAAATAGCCTGTCTTCTTCTTTGGTGCCTCTGTGGCTACCTCAATGAGGTTGAGGCTCTCCTCCAAGGGCACTATGGAGCCATTGGAAAGCTTCTTTCCATAAAGACAGCACGTGGAAAGAGATTTTTGCAGTTCACACTTTTCCTTGACCACTCTCTGTGCCGTGTTGCTGTTTACACTGTTCTGTCTCCGGATGACGAGGACAAGCCCAGAGTCATCCTCTGGCCCTGGAACAGAGAAGCTGCCCCCTGCAGCAAGAGGCTCAACCTCCAGGCCCTTTCCTTTACAGCAGTGGATGTCCACCTCTACCTCCACTTTACTGCCATTTGTCATCACACCTTCCACAGGCTGCTCATCATCGCTGTCCAGACCGTTGTCAGACTGGTTGCTGGAGAAGGTGGCACTGGAAGGCTGGCGCTGAAAGATGCTCAAGGGGGGCACAGGATGAAGGCTGCAACGTCGCTCTTGTCGTGGTAACAAACTGCCATCGAGCCCAACAGCATTGTGTTCATCTGAAGCAGTAGAGCCCACCTCACTGCTCACCTCAGAAGCAGACAGTTCGCTGTTGAACTCAGAAGCGATTCCACTACTAGATGAAGGTGTTGCTGGCTTGGTGGCAGTGGAACTTAATCCCCCAGCACCTGGCAGAGTGAGGCCGTGCATCTCACACGTGCAGCTGTCCTCACTGATGTTCAGACACACCACCATTGCACCTACATTGTCTTGGCAACCGTAGCTTTGGGCTAAAGTGCAGAGTTTCTTTGCAGCAGCTAGTGGGTCATGTAAGTGGCGCACGGCTGAGACAGCCTCTGTGTAAGAAAGGTGTTCCCAGAGAGCTTTGTTCCCTACAAGCAGCAGCTCATCTTGTACAGTCAGGGGAATAGAACTCACGTGTGGTTTGGGCAGGATCCATGGATGCAAGTATGTGCAGCCCAGCATCCGAGTACAGCAAGTCACTCCATTGACCTTATTGTCCTGCAGACAAGAGAAAAAAGGCAGCAGTGTTAGATCTGTGCAGAGTGGATCTGCCAATACACTGGTTGGGAGTCCTGAGAAATGCCAGCAGACAGCTACAATGTAGAGAAAAAGGATCCTGGTCCAGGTACTACACCACAGACATTCACTGTACTTCATAATCAGGTAAGTATCCTCTGGGTGTTAAACACTGCTGCTGCTGCCACAAATTAAATCCCAGCAGAGGACACACGCAGATACATCTCCTTAGACAACAATTTCATTTTTATCTTTCAAAATCCATTAACCATCCAGTTTCTAACCCATTTAACACAATACTCTGATTCTACAGCTTTGATTTCTCAGATCTTTACTAGTGATGTATTTCCCAGTTCTTTGAAACTTCTGTTATTTCAAGTTTTTATAAAGTTCTAGAGTGTTCTCCAGAAATAATTTTAATGTTTTTGCATAAAACTAGTGAAGATTACTTTTTTTTTTTGGGTTAAAATCTTTTACATGTAATTCAATTTGTATCCATGCTTTGCACATCTTAAGAGACAGTAATTCTCTACCTTGACTGAGTAACACAAGGAAGAAAGACAGAGGGAGGTAACTTGAATCATACCTTTCAAGAACCATCAAAGTTATTTTGTGGGTTTTGAGACAAGATGGCTCCCCAGGCCCTGCTCTGCTCTTTTCTCTCCACACTAACCCAAATCACAGAAGGCATTATGGACCTCCCCTCCTTTAGGTCCACACCTGTTTTCTTTCCTCTGTCTCTCCTCAAGCCATCCTTGGCATCCTGTACCTGTATCTCTCAGGACATAATGGGTGTTTTTAGGACAAATTTTGAATAGCTAATCAGGAAAAGAAGCAGAGCAGGAAGCAACAGACAAGTCACTTGGACATCTTCATGTCATCTCTCCCCTCAAGTATTATGTACGCAGCACAGCTGACGTATTTGAATCAAGTTTTTACAGGAGGGTGGAAATAGAAGTGAAGAGGGGTCAAACCAACCTCTGTTATAATGGCTTTTTGCTCCTTGACTCTCTTGGCTTCTTCTGGACACTGTTCAAGGCTGAAGACTTTGGAGAGAGGCAGTGGTTTTCCACTTCGGCACAGAATGGCTTGGCACGTCCCCACATTGGCCACGGTGAGAGAGAAGTTGCTGGCTGGATCTGCCACGTCATGACGAATATAGCAAAGGACAGCAGAGGAACCCAGCTTCTGCCCAGCCATGCCCAGCTTCCTGTTGGAGAAGAAGGTGTAGGAAGGCTCCAGACTCCAACCACAGGCAATCTGGCGGTCTGCCTCACCCCACCTAACACATTGATACACTGATACAGGTCCCACCAGGACCATCTTGCTCATTGTCCTACCTGTGGGAGACCAAGAAGGTGTTGGACATGAACATGGTGTCTGACTGCTGTACCTCCTCCAGGAGCACATCAGCCATGGTGCACTGCAACAAGCGTGGCAGCTCCTCGTTCTTGTCACCATCAAACATGCCATACACAGCTTCCACCCCCTCTGCAAAGCTTCCCAGTGCCAGGGATGACACACACAGCCTGTTAGAAAAGGATACAAGCATGATTAACATCTCTCAAAAGGTTAGATGGTCCCCAAACCCACAGCCATCAGGCTTGATCTTTAAGGTCCCTTCCAACCCAAGCTATTCTGTGATTCTATGATCTTGTTATGAGTGCTGCTGCTGCAGGGGCTGTGCAGCTGCATGTTATCAATGGAACTCACAAACCCTCCTCCTAAGCATCAAGAAAAAGCATCTATCTTTGCTACAGTGGGAAGCAAAGACCAAGCATGAAAATTGAGGGAAAGGAGAATGTAGAGACATGAGTTACCAAAACTTTGCAGAAAATCTGAGAGTCAGAGGGACAGATGAGCTCTTGAACAAAAGAGCTCTCCTTGGGTGCTTAGCAGTGTACTCCACCTCACATCCCAAGAAGACCAAGTGTCAGCATTCTGCAGACCAAAATACTCACTTGTTTCTTTGGCCTGTCATCTCAGCTACTCCATGACTCCAGAAGGCAGAAGTGAGTGCTGAGTCTGCTGTGAGAGAGGGCTTTGCATCTATCTTCAGTGTGGTAATGTGACTACAGAGAGAGAACAACAGAAGTCACTCTTTAGATCTCACTGAACAGTTTCTGGTCAAAGAGCTTTGTCCAGTCTAGAATTTTAGACGGCAGCCTGTGGAAAGAACTGCATCAGGGAGAGGAGTTTAAGGTCTTGGCACATCTGGCTGCTTGTGCCAGAGACATCTGGGAGAACCTCGTATCACTTGACACACTGTCTCTTTGCTCTGGTGATTTGGAAATGGACTTTTCCCTTCCTTTGCCTCCAAGATGGAGGCAGTGAACATTATAACATCATGCAGAGCTGTGACAGATTTTACTACCTTGTATTCCCTCCTGGAAAGGGCTACCCTTCCCTCTGCAGGTATCTACTGTGTTGGCCTCCCCATAGCTCACCTGAAGATGTCCAGTGTCTTGTGCTCTAGCACCAGGTTTGTGTTGCCGCTCAGGTCCAGTTCTTGCAGGGTACCTGGCAGTGCCTCAGGGATTAGGATTTCAGTTAATTCATTGCAGCTCAGGTCCACAAACTGCAGTATCAAAACATAAAAAAAGCCCAATGATCAAGAAAATGTTCTCTCTGTCACATGATCAGTGCTCCTTCCAAACACATGACCCTGCTACACACTGTATCCCACAAATACGTCATGAAAACGGGCCCGACTACCAGTACAAGAACAACTCATAAGCAGTAAATACTTAAAACTTGTAATAGACAACACTCCAATACTGAAAGAATTGGTAACACCAAAGATGAGTGGAAGTCTGTATGTACAAACCTCCCAGGCTGTCTAACACTCCCTACTGCCTCAATGATAAACCAGAAAAGCACCAAATCAGAGATCAGTGGTAAAGAAGAATGAGAGATGAGCCATCCTTGGTCATCTCAGAAAGGCAACAGATCTAGAATGTGTATTCTGTGTCCTCTTCTCAGGCTGATCAAGCAAAACACCAGGATCTCCAGTTCTCCTTATGACAGTCACTCTTCATTTTCTAACCCAGACCTTTCCCTGATATCTCTCTACCTTCTCTGTAAGAGTACCTGAATACGAGGTAAATGTAGGATCTCTGGAAAGATGCTGATTTCATTCGAGTGTGCAATGAGGGTATGTAGCAGCTTGCAGTTTGCCACTGTTGTAGGAATTGTTTTCAGTTTGTTGCCACTCAGATTCAGTTCTTCCAAGTGCTCCAGCTTACTAAGCTTACTGAAAGGGAAACAAAAGAATGCTGTATCTTATAGGCAAGAACTTGTCATTTTCTGAACCTGCAGATAAGGTATCCATAGACAATACCCTTTATGAGCTACATTTCTAATTTATTATCTCCTAAGAGAGACTCGAAAAACAGCTCAGGGTCCCCAAGCCTAGCTTGGACTTACACAACAGACAGATCCCTTCACCCCTTATTTCTAAAGGGCAGAAGACACATTCCTTCCTTACATTCAATCCCATACCCTTTTACCCTTTAAAACTGTTGCTGCTTGTCCTGTCACTAGAGGCCTTTCTTTGAAGTCCCTTTTGTATAATGAAATGCTGCAAGAAGGTGTTCCCAAAGTGTTATTTTCTCCAGGCTCAGTGATTCACATACAATGGCAGTGAGACAGACAACATTCTCCTGGTGAGCACTATTTTGCCCACCAGCACTACTTATTTACCTTGCAGGGAAAGTCTGTAGGTTATTGTTTGCCAGATGCAGGATCCTTAGGCTTGGATGTCCCACCAAGACAGGGATGCATTGATCTGTGAGGTTATTATTGGTCAGGTAAAGCAGCTGCAGCATGCTCAGACTCTCCTCCCCAGTGCAGGCAGAGGGCAAGGACTCCAGGCTGTTCGCAGATGCATTCAAGTACCTGAGGCTAAACACAGCAAGTGCAAAAAACATACTTCACATCATAAGACAGAGAACACAATGCAACCATCCCTACTCCATTAAGATTTCTGAATCTACTCATTAGCCATATAGCACTGCAGATGCACACAGTGTTTTATAGCAGTGAGTGCCTAGAGTTTTTGGAAAGGGGTAGGCAATACTGGTGGAAGCAGACTACATAAAATCCCACTCAGAGTCTTTAAAGAAGGGTTGACTCATGTCTGAATAGACAGTTAGGAGGAGGTTTTAATTTTTAGCAGTCTCTCTCACTGCTCTCCAATGACCTGATGTAGTTTTTGCTGAAACATCTTAAAATCTGTATGGCTTCTATCCTTTGTGCCTGAATTTACACACTACTTTTAAAGACTGTGCTCTTTAAGCACAGTAACACGATCTCGGAATCCATTGCACGCAAAGCTGATTCTTCAGTTGGCTGTTGGGTTAGGTAAGCCTCTGTTTTCCTGCAATTAAGCAGTAATGTGAAGTAACTCCCTTAATTCAGCTTGATGACACCTGAACTACCTCCTCATAAAGTGCACACCTTCCTTTGCCTCGCACCTTGCAAGGACAGGCTTGCAGGTGCTACTATCAATCAGCCTGTAACAGCTCCAAAGGTTAATGCAGACAGAAGGCACTGGCTACTGCCACTCACTTTAGAGCCTTGACAAAAAGCATCTCTGGGAGTTTAGTCAACAGGTTGTGCTGAAGGTCCAGCACCTCCAGTGGAATGTGTTCTAGAAGAGGTGGAAGGTTCTGCAGGCGATTGTGTCCCACCATCAACTTCCGAAGGCTCAAACTGCTGAGGATCCTAGAAAGACACAGAATTTTCTTCATCAGCTTGGTTCACTCCACATCCACCGAGTAGAAAAAGGTAGCATTTAATCCATTATAATTTGACAGAGAAAAATTAAAATACACTGCTCCATAAAACATAAACAATGCAAAGTGGAAACACACATGGTAAGGGGACTCAGACAGTGAATGCTTTCCCTTTAGCTACTACAGATTAGTCACTTGTGATACAAATCAGTGTGTGCATCAGCCTCATTTTCTTTCAGGCAGACAAAAGAAGTCACAAAGGATGGATTTAAGTGCCTGTTTCCTCTCTGAGGCACAAAGAAAGCTCAGCTTACATAAGAAGAAAATTTACTCACCTTGATGAAAGATCCTCAAGGAGGTTGTGGCTCACATCCAAAACTTCCAGTTTCCTTGCTTCACAGGCCCAGTCTGGGACAAACTGCAGTTGATTGCTGGGAAAAGCAAGAGTGGAAGCCAGATATCAGCACTTCATATAGAACACAACCTGTCAGAATGCTGCAAGACATTAGTGACAGCCAAACCAAAACCAACAAAAAGATGAACAGCAGTATCTGAGCTAGTCTATATCTAGTCTTTATCTCATTGCTACCTGTGTAATGCAAACTGAGCTGGTGCATGATTAGTAGAAAGTACCAATACAACACTCTGATAATCAGGCTTTTTGTTTACAGCACTGACACCAGCAGAGGAGGCCACCCTACACTACCCTGCTGTTGTTCTTCAACCTGGAAGTGAAGCACAAGGTGGTCACATCCCCTAAGCATCCTGTCTTGTGGCTTTGACAATGCTGCTCCAAGGGCAGATGTAGATAATGAAGCCAACAGCAAGGATCACTGGCAGCTACTGCAAATGTTTGCTTCACCAACTCCAACCACTCAGCCCAGAAAGGTTTTTAAAGGCCCCCATTTGCCTTTTTTTGCCTATCACAGCCCATAGCTGAAAGACAACTTCTCACATAACATGCTACACAATCTCAGAGGAGTTCCTGGTCTGGGACTCTTTAGTGTTAGGCTTTTCAATTCTTTTGTGAAGATGGGAGTGCCTTCACTCAATTGCTCTCAACTCTTTCAGAAAGTTTAAAAGCTTTAGAAAATCTCTGCAGAAAATGACAAGAAACTTGCTTTATTTTCTATGGTGTATGGTCACTTACTGGGAGAGTTCTAGACATGTCAGTTGACCAGGAACTGGATAAATATTGACAGCTGTCAGACCTGATGAAGTAAAGCAAATAATTATGATCCAGGAGCTTCAGAGGGAAAACAGTGCAGAGAAGCAGACAGATTAGCTAGCAAGTGAGACTTCATGGATACTCAAGGTCTCTATTCATCCTTCCCAAGCTAGAGTTCACACTTCATACAGCTGCCATATGGCACTACAGATTCTCACTACCCCATTTCTCCATCTGCACCACAACAAAGGAGAACTATACTTTTATTTGTGGACTCCCAAACAGATCTTACTGGAAGACAAAGTCTTTGCACAGTAACTCAATACTACAACATTGTGTTACACAGCCTGTGTACATACATCCTTAGGAGCTGACCTCAGAAGACCCATCACATTTCATCTCACTACTATAACATCAGTGGAAGTACTTTCTTTTGTAGCAGAGAGGGCAAAGGACAGTTTTCCTTTGTTCTCAGAGCTTTATGGAATAAGGCAGGTGAAGAAGGAAAAGAAAAAGCCCAACAACTTACAGTTGTTGCTGGCATAGAGGGCTCGAAGGGAGAAGCCACTCAGCGTCAACTCTTTCAGCTTATTCCGCTCGCAGTGCAGCTGCTCCAGGCTGCCCAAGGAGCTCAGGTCCAGATCTGTCAGCTGATTGTCTCGTAAATCCATGTAAGTCACAGATTTGTTCCCCTCCACAGTGTCAGCTGTTGTTCTCTTCAGGTTGTTCAGCCTAAATGTTCAGAGATAAGTGTTACAATATCAAAAAATAAGATGGGTTGACACCAGTAAGAAGAGAGAAGAAAGAAGAGGAAGTTAAAGAGTTTTGGTGAAGGCTACCAAAGGTAAGCACAGTGAAACATGTGAGAAGCAATGGTGGATTTCAGGCAACAAACAGAAAGAAAAACTTTTCCTTTGTCTGTGTTGCAATGTGAAACCATTGTACTCATTCCCCAGTGTTAAAGAAATTCTGAAGACTAGTCTAGAGATGAGAAGTGAGACCAAGGGACAGTTACTTTGCACTGTCACAGGAAACTGATGCAGAGACTAGAAGCCTGCCTTGCCACAGACAAAGCTAGCTAGCAGTCTGAAGAATCACAGTCACACCTGGGGAGGAGAGGGGAAATGAGAGGGGCAAGTGACATTCAGTGGCTTCAGGCACTGCTCAGCTAACCTTGTTTCCCTGAGTGAATTCTGCACATCCTCAGGAACAGAACTCCCTAAGAGCTAAAGAGTCGGTAAGAGAAAAAAATTCCACTGACTTTATTGCAAAATTTACTAGAAGTTACACAGTTTCTCTGCTGTATCTAGAAAGCAGCAAGCTGGCATATAAATATATGTGTGTGTGTGTATGCAAGGATCCTGCCCTTACCTCAGGTCCACACTTCTGATGTGACTCATTCGGTTCAGCACTGTAAGGTCCAGGGTCTCCAGCAAGTTCCCTGCCAGAGATAGTTTGTCCAAGACAACAAGTTTCTCACAGATTGCTGGCAGTTCACGGAAGTTATTGAAAGAAAGTCCAAGACAGCTGAGCTGTTGCAGCTTTCCCAGTTCTTCTGGTAAGGACGTAAGGAAATTTCCATCGAGACAGAAGGTTTGGAGACTGCAGCAGTGAAAAAAAGAATGCAAATATTCATTAAAGACTAGTAAATGTCACATTTAGGATTTTCAGATAATTTCCTCATATAGCTAGCTGGTTCAGTCTGGCTATTTTTCTAAAAGGTGTCTAAGCTATTTCTATTCCTATACATATTAAGTTACTGGAGTACTTTTATTACATGTGTAATAGGCTTGGAACACCAAATGAAGGTAAATTTCCAGTTGTGCTAAAGATTAATATAAGCAAATTACAAATCACCGCTTACAGTGTAGGTGATAGGCATTTGTTTTCTACAAATTAAAAACTCCTCACTTAACATGATGGATAATCTTTAAAAGACCTGTGACAAACAAAAACCAAAAATGACAGCAGTGCCAGTACAGACCTGTCTCATAAAACATTAAACCAGCCAATTGCTGCAATCTCCTAGCACTATTATGGCATTTACATCTATGACAGCTGTGGCACAGTTTCATCAGAATTCCATCGCATTAATGCAACAGCAGTAGATTCTTACATTCTAGTTGTCCTTTCAAACACCAAGAAAAGAACAGAGTAGCTTTCTGTTGCAAGATATATATTTTCCATAGCCAATAGAATAGGCAGGAATGATGAACAAATGATGAACATATATGTGAATATACCACTGACTTTAAATGGCCACTCTATGAACATACTATCATGTCTTCATTTTCAGGGAAAATAAAACCTTACTGGACATATTGGTTCTCAACCTTCTGCAGGAATCAAATCCATCATTCATTCTTCATGGGCAGAACAGGCTGCTCCAGCACACACACAATTTATGCCTTCATGTCAGCTGTGCTCAACTGAAGTACCAAGCATATTTATGACCCCAGATAAAAAAAATATACTCACTTCACCAGTTTGCCAATCTGGCTTGGCAAGGAATGAAGTCCATTGCAGGAAATGTTAAGCTCTGTCAGAGTAGAGATCTCACACAGTGATGCAGGAAACTCACCCAGTCTATTATGAGACAGGTTCAGGCTCTTCAACTGAGAAAACCTATTGGCAAGAATAATTGCTAATTCACAAACCTCCACAGTCCCAAAGCAAAAAATAAGTAATAAAAAGTTTTTAAGTCTTTGTACAGTAGGCATATAGTTGGCTAACTAATTCTGGGAGTTTCTGCACAAATTTGCTATTAAGTCACTGATTTTTTTTTTCCCCCTCAGTGGTAATACTGAGAGTGATCAAATACCATGGGTTTAATGCAGATACTACCTCGACTCCTGAGAGGCTTCCTCTTAGCAACTAAGATTAAGTACACTAAGACTACTCAGTTCAAGTTTATTTTCAAAGAATTTAGAGTAACAGTCTACCATTATTCAGCTGGGAAAAAAGGAGCTTAAAACATTAACTGGAACTAGTATGAGAACAAAACAAACAGAAGAGGGGAATAACCTTTTTAAGCCAGGCACAGCAGAGGCCTGGCAGAGCTGTAAAAAGGACAACCCAGAAAAATTCTGACTTTACACTGGGAAGCCTCAAGACCTGCATCCAGAGGACCTTGGAAGACATTCCATGTCTAAAGAGTGGTTTTCTTGCCAGATTGTACCATGGGTACAGCCACACAAGCATCAGCACAGCCCTCACAGTCACTGCAGTCACCTGTGCTTAATGAATACCTGCCTGTTCCATCTCCTTCTAACACTGTGCCAGGTCTAAAAAGAGAGAGGAAATTGGGCATGGGCTGGGGTAATGTATCAAAGAAGTACTTTTTGGAAACACTGTCCATGCATCTGCTCCACCTACCACTTTTTGCTAGACAATGGTGAGCAGCTCTTATTTTGAAGCAAATGTTTTAATAAAGGTCACAAACCCAAGGTTAGTAAGCTTGAGGGAGAATATTACTGCTAGCTTGAGATATCTTGAAGTATAACAATGAATGATTTTGAAATATTTTCTTCTTTATAGTGACTCCTTTTCCAGAATCAGTCTACTTGGAATAAACTGTGTAGGAATTATGTGTTCTATTTCTCCACAATCTCTACAATCTTTGTAGAGAAGGCAGTGTTTCTGCTGTTTTACTTTAAAGAGGGAGCACATCTCATACTTGGACATGGGCTATTAGCTTTGAGAAAGCACCCTGCCATTTGAATAAGGGCACAGGCAGTTCATGTTTGCTGCAGCCTCAGACAGACTCTTTTAATGCAAAGGCAAAGGGAGAGATGCTGCAGTGGTCCTTCCAAAAGGAGCATATTGTAAGATGCAAAGATCTAACAATGACATAAAATTCAGAAACTTGCACACAGAACTTCACAACAGTAATGAAAAAGAAAACAATGAAGATAAACCTATTGATCTGAACTTTCCCATTACTTGGTTCAACTTTAAGAGATTTAGCATAGATCACAGTTCTCAGGTTTTGGAATAAAAATATCTGCTTTAATGAAACTGCACTTTCTGAAGTTCTACAGTGGCTTTTTCTATGTCACCTGCCCTTAATACCAATAAGCAATTTGTCATTAGCAGAGTATGAAGCTGTCCCAAGAGGCCTGATGCTAAATACAATGGC
The DNA here is from genome assembly GCA_013400935.1 of Turnix velox. Classification (NCBI taxonomy): domain Eukaryota; kingdom Metazoa; phylum Chordata; class Aves; order Charadriiformes; family Turnicidae; genus Turnix; species Turnix velox. The sequence goes on along the minus strand of VZTY01028609.1, from coordinate 386,180 downwards.
ATAAGCAAATTTTAGATTTCATCCCTCTGCAACAGTATCAAAGCAAACACAAAAGGGGCATAAAAGTTTCCAAAAGCTGGAGAGAAACTGGTACATGACATGGCTTGGTCTCATACTTCTCTAGCCGACTCAAGAGGGAGAACAATAATCAAAAGCTTTTGACTTCCCCTTTGTCCCAGTGTTCTCAAGCAGTGGGGATATAAGGAATAGAATGCAAGAATAGAATTCAAGTTGTATACATGAATGATGTCCTACAGGCAATAAGGATCCTGAATTTGTTACAGCTAGTCCAGTTTTGGTGTGTGCACTCACAGGGTGTGTAATGGGATTACAGCAGAGGTATGGAAACACAGCAATAAACCCTCCTCTGCTCAGCTGCTCAAAGTGGTGCTGGCCTGAAATATTTCCACTTTAAAGCAACATGCTCTGCCACCAAAGCATCCCAGCACAGCTCTTTATCTGCTAACCAGAATGGTGATAACAGACAGACAAAAATACAGATGTGTGTGCACACAAACATCAAGGAAGACAATGCTTTCTAGAAAAGGGAGATCCTTAAGAGGTAGTAAAAAAAAGAAAAAAACAAGCTAGGAGATATAACAAAACGTGAGGATATTTAACTTCCTTTGCTTAGTATATCCCTTTTACTTGATTATTTCTGTTCCACTATTACAGTTATAGCTAATTAGACTACTAGGGCTTTAATGACTCCCTCAGAGGAAGAGATCTGATCACTGCAAAAAAATCTGCTTTGTTACTGTCAATCCCCAGGCACCACTAACTCTACTACAAGTGAGCATGTTTCTTCATCTGGGGCTGTGATCTGCTAAACATCCTTAAAAACTCAGAAAGAAAACCTTTTCAAAAGGCAATGAGCAGCCTTATGTGGGCTACCTAAAGCTACCTGTTTATTCAAGATTGTGTGAAGTGAGGGCTTCTTTTATGGCTTTTGTTTGTTTGAGGATTTCAGCTTCATCAGACATAGTCACTGCCAGGAAAAGAGTCGAGTTTCTGACATGTCAGATCCCTTGTTGACTATATGCAAGGTCAAAAGAAATTTCAAGCCCTTTTGTGGATCCTGTGAACCAAGGATACTGCATTTTAGGAAATGAAGTTCTGATGTAGTTTTCAGAATCATACAATGTATTTGAAGAGAGAAGAAAGCAAAATCTTGAATTATTTTAAGCAGATTTTCCAATAACAGAAGCTATCACAATTCAGTAGGTAGTAAACATTTAAATCAGTTAATCAGTTTGGAATTAAAACAGAACTAGAGTAAACTCTGGCTCTCAATGAAACAGCAGAGAATTTCCACAGGTGTTTTTTTTCCTGTATACTCTCATAGATGCCTGGGTATCTCGTTACTCTGTAGGAAGAAGAAAAAAAAAAAAACCCAAACAAGAAATTTGTAGTTTTGCAAAGTTTCTCCAACATTTCACATGGAGAGCCATCTGACAGCATTACTACACACAAGTGCTAGTACAGATACCAAGACACTAATCACCTAGATTTTTGTTTTCAGAAATTAATTTTTAAATATTTCTGCAAGACTCCTTCATTTACCTACCTAAGGTGATGACATCATGTTTCCATAATATCACATGATTGCTAATCTCTTAAAAGCAGATCATTACAAGTTCCCAAAGCAAAGCTGGAGTCTTATAGGTCCTCTGCCTATTCCAAACATACATTCAGAACTTAAGAAAACAGGCTTTTTCAGATCTGCCCTTCTTCCTACAAATACTTACCCTCAATGGGACCAATTATACTTTCACTCAGATTTTAAATCCTAAAACAATCTCTGTTTAGCAACAGAGCCCACATATTAGTATTGCATCTCATCCATATAAATAGGATATCACTGCAAAGGGCTCATCTCAGATCAAACTTAGAGCAAAGAATCTTTGTAAGGCAGTTCATGATTACTGCAAGTTGTCAGAAGCTTATGCCTGCCTGTACTGCTCAGTCCTGCTCCCTGAAGATACATCTTTTAACCATCCCATGAGAATGAACAATACACTCTCCCCCTTATCTTCATCCCTTGATCCACATGTCAAGAACTCCTAATGCAGAAAAGTAATTCTTTGCAGACCTGCAAAGAGAGTCAAGACTCCCTGCTCCACTTGATCTCATAAAATTGTGTCGTAGGTTGAGGTAGATGATGTCTTGACTGTAGAAGAGGTGCTCAGGTACTTCCTCAAGGCTGTAGCATGAAAGATCAACCACACCAAGTCGCATAGACACAACCTGAAAAGAAGTAAGAGTTGTAGTTGTGCAACAGTTTTTCTCAGGAAGTCTAATGAAAAGCCAAAGAATGCATGCAGTAAACCATTTGCAAGAACATTAAACCTTTGTACCCACCAGGTCAATTCTATTCAGGGAAGTGAGTCTACAACGTGCCATTTGCTGCTACTGCTGTTACTTCAAGCCCCCTGGAAGCCAACTAGGTATTAAGAAAGCTCTGTTCTGTACATGCAGTAGGTGCTGCCTGAAAGCTAGGCTATAAGAGAGCCAATCTAATGGAGAAAACTTCATCTATGGATGGGGAAACTCCTTTGAAAGCATAACCTACAAATATGCAAGGAACTACAGGAAGCAGTTGACTATTCCATTCAGTTGTTTAAGGTTTACAGAATCTCTACTTGGGTTAGCTACTATTTCTGACTTTGTTATTTTATTCAAGGTATGACCATGGAAATATAACCTGTTAACCTGGAAAGTTTTCATAATTATGAGTCTGCCACATTCCGTGAAGTTTTTGCAAATCCCACATCTCCTCTCATTAAATATGTTTTATTTCAAGACCTTCATGGCTTCAATCCAGATTTTATGACCTGGTTTATCCCATAATAATTTCATAATTCATACTATCACAAGTTCAAAGCGTGTTTCAGAATTAAGCTACCACCATCTAATTATACTTTAATGTGGAATAAAGACACAGCTTTGAACAAAGTACATTTCCCTTGCTGACCTATGATCTCAGACTTAAACCTATCAGAGTAGTCCCATGCCAGCCCAGGCCACAGTTCAGGCAGATCCAAGCAGGCAGCAGGTGCAATTTATAGGTTTCTATGGCAAACAGAAAGCTGTAAAGCATCCTGGGTTCTCTCTCAAGCTGCACAGCTTTATCTCTGCTGTATACCAAGCCTACATCTACCCACCACCCAAACTACTGGTCTCTGGGGCCTCACCGTGGACGCCTGTCGGTGCCACCGCTGACACTCTGCCAGTGTTTCAAAGGAAACGTGGTACGTTTGAGCTTGGGCTCCAGCAGATGTGAAAGCAAGTGTGTACTGTCGACGTTTCATCTCTTCCACCTGCAAAGGAAGAGTTGAAAGCAAAACAGTCTGCATAAAACCCAGCACTTAGAACGGATCTGAAGCCCAGGATGAGGTATTTATAACTGACTACTACTAACATTACAGTTTGCTGCAAACACAGTTGTAATGTTGCTGGAGAGAAATACACAAGTAAAATCCTTCTTAGCATCTTTCTGATGAAGTAATAATTTCTGGAATGTCCATTCACAGAATTGTCTACTGATATGAGAGCATAACTAGTGTCTGTTCATTTTATCAGCAAAGCACGTAGAAAGGGTTTCTGCAACTGTCTGCTCATGTTGGAGAAATGAGCCTAGATTAACCTCTTGTGGATAATACCCATCATTATAATCCCTTCTGCCTTTCTAAGCCACAGGAAGCTAATTAAACAAAGGCATACCTTCCCTCCAACGAGAGGCAAGATGTGCATCTTCCCAGTGTGGCTGTCTTTCACAGAGGACACGATGAGACACGTGCCACAGAGAATTACCAAGCGCTCTGCCCACTTGTGCAACTGGGTCTTTCCTTTGCGCACATTATAGACCCCAGAGAGCAGGATGCGATCCAACTGTTCCACTTGACATGGCTTTTCTGAAGAAAAAGAGGACATTAGCACTTGCTTGCCCTTTGTTCTTCATTCTCAGCTGTGAGTACAAAAGGCAACACAGCTGTAACATGCACAATCTGCTATGATAAATATTAAAGAGTATTAAAATTATCAAGAAGCTACATAAATCCTCTTGTTTCCCTATCCCCTCTGAAACATTCATGACACTTCTATCCTAGTGCCACAAGACATCCAGGGGAATTGTTCAAGGATGTCTCTGAATTCCAGCCAGCTTACAACTCCTCCAGCTCTGATGGAGAATACTCTCAACCTCTAGGGATAGACAAGTTCCTGTCACTCTTTGCAGCTCCTCAACATGGCCTTCAGTGTTTCTGTGATCATATTTAATACCATGCTCCACACATGCTTTGCTATGGAGAGCAAGGAAACAGGTTACTGAGACACACAGCACCACTAACAGCAGCTTACAAGTTAAATAAAGACAATTCCTCACAGAAGTACATGAACCTCTACAATCCACACCTGTCTGCCATGAACAGTTTGGTGGCCCTGAAGGGCTGCTTCCTTTTGACCTGTTGTTGATGTGAAGATTCCATAACATTTCTATCTCTGAGCTTGCCCCAGCCAGTCTGCATCCTCTAGGGACATTCTCCAAGTGACTTCCATTGAGAGGAAGATCTCCCACCATTCTCTCAGCTCATCTAAAATATCCCCTCCTCACATAAAACTCCTGGACTCCACAAGAATCCCCACAGTCATACCTGAGGAAGCATGCTTCCCTCTTGCTGCTGTTTAATGTAAAATTTCTATTAATTCACTTGTAGACCCTTCCAATCCCTGACATTCTGTTATTCTGACATAATGCCAGCTGCCTAGGACTGTCATTCTCTTCCTCCTTATGCACATGGCATCCTGTCAAACTGCTGTAACAGGTCACTCTTTAATGAAATGCACAGGGCTTCTTTTGTCAGCCTGAATTATTATTAACACACTGGTACTTTCACCCTCTTACCTACTATGGAAGTTTTAGATGAGGATCTTCCTTGCCCTTATTCATACACATTTTGGAAACACAATCTTCAGGCATATCTAGAACCATCTGCAGTACCTTTCTGACCACATTAGGAGCTCTAAGGCACTTGTCATCATAGTGGAAACTAAAGACAACAGACCAATATTGTGTGTTTTCATGTGGAGCTGCCTTTTCTCAAGCCACAGAAGGAAGTTCAAGAGCACTGTTATTCCATAGCTTTGTTCAATCCATCTTGAAAACTTGTTATTTTAAGAAAAGCTTACTTTGAGTGTTTGATTTAGCTATCTATATATCCAACACATCAATGACTAGGGCTCCACCTCATAGTTAAAGTTCCAAGAATGGCAACAGTGTGCACACAGATAATTTCTTACCATTGTAAAAGCGAATCATACAGCTGAGATCAGAGTTTGCTGCCTCTTCCTGCATTCTGACAGGATCATCAAACCCCAATCCAGCCAAGTAGTCATACACAATCTGAAGGGGTTTTTCTGTTGGCTCCAGCCTCCTGTCAAAACACACAAGAGAGTAGTCTGAGAACACAAAAAATATTAAACAAGTCTCATGGCAGAATTGAATTCTGTTATTCTGCTCCTCTGAAAAGGTCTGGCAAAAGTATCTCTCACAAGAACAAAACCAGAAACATTGCAGCAATACTAAATAATTTAAAAACCCGACTGAATTAAAAAAATGACTTAAATACATAGAACTCTACTAAAATTCTCTTCAAATGCAGCTGGAAGCAAAGCATATGAAAATCTTTCTGAAGAACAACTTCTAAAATGAAAGAAGAAATTTCCCATTCTCTTTAGTTCTCATCAGTGCAAGATTCTCATGCTTTGACACATTAAATCAAATTACGGATTTAAAAATCTTCCAAAAATGAAGATTTTTAGATTAAAAATACAACACATCATTGGAAGGATTCAGTGGATAACATGACTAAGAAACAAGAAAGTCCCCATGAAGCACCAATTTTAGTATATTCAGAGCAGAAAAAACGTCTTCTGATCCTGTCAAAGTATCCAGCTTCAGATTACAGTCACTGAACCTCAAAGTGTCATCCATTCTTTAAACAGGTGTTTATAAATCATGAGAATAACTCCAAACTTCCTTCTCAAGATGAGGCCTAACGTGCTTCAGACATTTTCTTTCAGTATAGTGGGTCTACTTTGTCTCAAAATAACTTTCACCAGTGATTTCTTTTTAGCTCACCAACATTCTGTAAGAACTAGTACCATGACTCTTCGTTGCATCTCTGCTCTGACTACACAAAACTGCTTCTGCTCACTAGTATTTATATTCCTGGGACACACTTCCTCACAACTATTTGTCACACTCATAACCCTTTGATTCACGAGTCCCACTGAACTGCAGTTTTTCCAAGTTACTGCCTCCTTCCTCTCCTCTTTACTATTCACTATATGCACTGACTTCTCAGTACTCATCACTCCCTCTGTCTACACCTTCCTAAGCTGTCACCTTTCTTTTAGCCACAGATTATTAACAGTGCAAGTTTACCTTTCTTCATGCAGACATACACTAATCTCTCTTAAAAAACACACACTGAATAATAGTTTCCAACTTACAAAGTAACAGACAAAATTTTATTGTTTTGTGCATTTCCTTTCTATCAGTGACAAAACAACACTGAATCACAGAAGGGTTTGGGTTCGAAAGGACCTTTGAAGGTTGTATGGTCTGACTCTCTTTCAAGGAGCAGGGATATCTTCAACTGGATCAGGCTGCTCAGAGCCCCATCCAACATCACACATGGGAACAAATGAATAATGCCTTTGGTGACCAAGCTTGGAAATGTCAAAGCATGAAGATAAAGTCTGTTCAGCAAGACCCCTTTTCTTCTAAACTTCATTGACATGCACACAGCACTTATACTGCATGTCTTAACGTGAAATATTTTATTACTCTATGTAATAAATATTTCTGCTTCTTCTCAGTTGAAGAAAAAAAAGTCCAGTTCTTTCTAATGACTACACTGTAGTTACTGACAGCATTACAAATGCCATCTCATAATTAAGGCAGGATTGATTTCATAAAACATGAGCCATTTCCAAATATCCCGTCAGCCGGACATCCTTTGGAGTCAGCAGGACACACCTCAAGAAGTAAAGGTAGCTCAGGTAATCCAAAGCACAGACATCCCAACTCTTACTTCACACATAAGACACCTGGATCAGACACATGTTTACACCTTAAAGCTATGGTACAAAACAACAAAAGTTACAGCCTAAAAGCCCAGTGTAGATGCTATACATCTGATTCAGAAAACCATTTACTGCTCAATGCCTGCTAAGTCTGATTAGGTAAACTTTACTGCTCCTCTTTTGTTTTACACACAGGACAGGAGTGAATAGGACACTAAACTTTCAAAATAGCTTTCTGAGGTAACCTTGGGAACCACAAACTTGCGTTTCTGTCTTCTACAAGAGACAAGCTAGTAGTAACTGCAATAAATAAAAGACTGCATGAAACAATGCCCACTTCCAATACAGTAAAGCCTGATATATTCTATAACCTGCAGCACAGAATCCAAGAAGAATATGAGAGACTTGACTGGATCACCAAGTACTTTGGCCAAGTTTCCCTAGGCTACCCTACTTTCCAATTCTTCCGCTCTGAAAGCCTTATACTTGCCAGAAAACCGCTTTTCCAGCATGTGACCCACAGCTCAGGAACCATAAGTGCTTCAGTGTTACTCACAAAAAGAACACTACAAGTAGCCTGCATTTAGATTTCCCATGAAAAAAACACAAACTACTCAAACCTTATGATTTAGTTGCTGAATGGACTGAGGCTTTTGCAAATATGCATTTAAAAATACACTTCTTGCAGACCAAAATTTAGGATAATACAGTGAAGGGACAAGTGCTTTCCATATGACACACAATTACACCACAATTCTGCAGGTCACTTAATACTCTATGAAGTGCAAAAATGCAGCTTACCCTCCTGAAAAATCTGGAATAGTCCATCCTACCATACTTGCCTCTTCTAGACAGATCCGATTTATTTTTCTGTATTTTTAGTCTTTTAATCTTTCACTTCACCAAGAATGAATGCTGCAGAGTTCCAAATTCTGATTTAAAACTCCATTATTTTCTTTCTTGTTTGCATAAATCACTCTGATAAGCCTCTTGAGGATATCAAATGCAATGCTTTCCATTTTGTTTCTCTTCTAAAGAAGCCATGTGAAAAAGGAATGCTTGCAGCAATATCTACACAGGCCTAGTTCCCTAACAAATGTATCTCTTGCTATTGTACCATTCCTACCTGGAAACCAATCAAAAGAGTAGCTTGTACTGTTTTGGCACTGGCTTGGCCAGAAAGTTGCTTTCTGAGTTCTTCAAAAAAAAACAGGCTGCTAAAAGTTTGAGCAAAGGATTTGTCAAGAGAGTTTGAGTTTTTCTGTAAACTTCTACCTACATACATTGCACTTAGGCAGGAAGCAATGCCTGACTACTCTGCAGATGAAGCATGGCTTGGTGTTCCACTTTTCAAGCGTGAAGACCTGGTGGGAAGAGTGTTTGACTCCCAGCCTGCAGATGAGCAGCTCTCCTGGCACTAGCCACAAGCTGTGTCCCAGGAAACACCTGCACAGAGTCCAGGCACTTTGCTAATGATGATCACAGGTCCAGAAGAGGTCTTTGCAAATGAAGTAAATGAACAAACCAGCTGGTTACTTAAACACCATATTCAAGTGAGGAAAGGGATCACTGAGTGCCTTTGGAGACATTCTGGAGACCTGCCTGAATGGATCACGCGTCCAAGTTCCTGTCAAGAGGCACGTGATTCTCTAACAAAATCTAGGGTAGGCCAGGAAAGGGAAAACTCAGCCCAGTATCTGGAACATCAGCTTCTGTATGGAAATTCTTTACTACCATGATCAAAGCTAACATTAACTTGTTCCACAAGCAACAGCTAAAGCTTAAGTGCTTTCTCTGAGAGAGAAAAGAAGTGGTGTGAAACTCTGACTGGGACACAATCACATTAGAAATGTAAAAATTCATCTTGCAGCTGATGCATTACACACCAAAGCCAGCACACGTGGAGAACACCCTGGCTGCCACAGCAGCTGCTATTTGACACAAACAGCCCTCTATAACCACATCAGTATCACATATCAGCTACTGGATGCTTCTGCTAGTCAGAGGAGCAGCTCCACTAGACAAAGGGTAAGGGGACAGAAAATACAACAAAAACCACCAACAGTTCCACAGCTCCTGCTGCAACTGTTGCTATTCTTCATAAGCAACAGTCAAGTTTTCAAATCTTGGTTGAGGGTTATCAGATCAAAGAAGGTATCTCTACTATTTCTATTTAATCCTCCCCTCTGCTGGAAGGTACAGCTTCTGAATACAAAGGGACACTAACACAGTGAAAGATTCTAGCCAGGAGAACTCTGGAGATCCTTGAGGTACACTGGGGAGAAGAAAGTAAGTTCTGACAGAAACTCACTCCCCCGTGCAGACTGAAAAGGGAAACACATACAGATCACAAGGACACAAGTGAGTATTTAAAGGGAATACACCAAAAAGGTTTCTCTTATTCTTCCATTTACTGTCCAGCTTTCAGTATTCCCAGTGCCAAACCAATCTTTGCCTCAACTTGGCTTCTAAAAGTCACCCACTGAGATAATAGGGCAAAGAATTTCAGAAGCTGCTGGAGAAAAGCGTGCCTACAGTAAAATGCAATCAGATGCTTAACAGAGCAATTTGTATTCAAAGCATGTTATTAAAGTAATTGGCAAACTGTTCAGGGAAGGAATTATTTCAACAGTGCAGAGGGATATCTTGAGCATTCTGTCATCTTCCTGTGGACATGCAGCAGGTACCATCCAGGCCAGCTTCCTGTTACTAACATGGGTGTTACTGAAGCAATACCAGTAACTCCTACTTCCCTCCTGAGAAATCCCAGTGGGACATAATCCAGAGATCTCTTCTGTAACAAATACATGCTGAGAACCACAAGTAAGAGCCACATCATGAATGAGAACTCCTAATGAAGTTTGAAGAGAAATCTCAACAAAGTGCTAGATACACCGAGAGGCAACAAGAATAGGAAGTAAATATTTACAACTTGGTACTTGCCTACAAAACATTGGTAGCAGGACCAAATTTGCTAACCTAGTGTAAAGCCTGTCATAAATGGAAGACACTAGGCATAGCTAGCTAGCATAGGGAAAAGAGGCAGATACTGAGAAGAACTGAAAAACAAAAGCCATTTCAATAGGTAGAAAAAGCCAAAAAAGTTCTCAGGATACATCTCCAAGCTTTACATAACATTTTAAATGATCTGCAGTACAGTCGGTTCTTCCTTCTAAATACTGGAAATTCTGCTCACTGTGGGGGTCCAAAACAAGCCAATTCCTTTACAAATTCTTCAAGCAGTGAATGGAGGTATCCAGATCCCTTGATGTCTATGTTCCAGCACACCTCTATCCCCAACCGTATTTATAACTAACCTAACCTAGAGGTTGTGATAAACTAGATGGGGCAAGGCAAATAGGTCTAAATAACTTATCAGCCAGTTTTAACCACATCCTACTACTCTCTGCATCTCTTGTCAATAGTGCTCTCTCTCCCTCATGCCATGTTTTTAAAATCTGGACACACAGAACTTTAAATTTCATAAAAAAACAGCTAATAATTCTTTTCAGCATGTGCTGTCTCCACTGCTTCATGGTAAAGAGATTACAGTATTTTTACCCCCAATAGCAGGGGCAACAACTTTATAACCAAATCTCCAGAAACCTCAATACAAAGTCTAAATCCTAACAAGCCTAATGGGAGCTCATAAACCCAGAAGAGTCCATACCACACTCATAGTACAAAGGTCATGCACATTAAACTCTGAGCTATATATATTTTCAGCCTCAATCAACTACAGGCATAAAACATATACTCTGATGCTTCAGCATTCTTTGTATAACCTTTACTGCACAATCTTTCTGCCTAACTTTAATTATATTTACCTGGCAGCTCTTCTTTGCAAAAAATTACTAACACATAAATATTACATAAGTATGAGAGCACCTTACATGTTCTGCTGACTCAGAATAACTGTTTACAGCCTCTTAAGTGGCTTAAGTTTTCTGAACCCTAAAACATCTTTAACATAAAACATAACAAAGGAGCATCAGCTCCATAGTCTCTACCTATGAAACAAGGACATGGTTCTGGTTGGAACACCAGCCAAACCCTCCCAGCTAAAACACCTGTAGTTTATCTGAGATGCACGTAAAAGGTGGACCACTACTTCATTTTTCTGAGTTGCACTACTCAAAGCTGTATCTAACTGCTGCCTGCCACCTCTGGCTGGTCCATATCTACCCTCCTTACACACGAACCCGCACACAAACAGCCCAGCCGGGCTAAAGTAGGCATTTCTCAAAGAGATTTACCCTGTCTCAGCCCTCACCTGACCAGGTCTCCGTGCAGCTGCAGGAAGAGGTTTTTCCTCCCTTCTCCATCGCATATCTCAGACGCCGGAGTCTCCACCGTGCAAAGGACCAAGCGCAGGTCCGAAGAAGCGGCGGCTGCAGGATCTCTCCCATAAATATACACACAGCCCCGGCCGGCGTCCTCCTTCAGCCAGTCCCTCTCACGGGAGCCAAACCGACTCCTGTTCAAACAGCTCCTGCTCCCGTTGCGCTTCACGTTTCTCTGCAAGGCAGCCCAAACCCAAGGGTCAGCGGCCACCCCCGATTGCCCTCCTCCCTCCAGGCCGCAGCTGCCCGCTCCCACCCGCCATGGCAGGCCGCCCCTCAGCACAGGCCGCGGCCGGGCCCGCTGAGCTCCGCTCGGCTGGGGGCTCCCTCAGGACGGACCGCGACGAGCCGGGGAAGCCCCACGGGCACCGGGCCGGACAGCGCAGGCAGCCCGGTTGGGACGCAGGCACGGGAAGACCCACGGCCGTGCCGGCCGTCCCGCCAAGGTCGAGGCGCCGAGATGCACCGGCGGGCCCGCAGCTAGGACCGACCCTCGCTCGGGCGAGCAGCCGACGGGCTGAAGGGTCTCCGGTCAGCTCGGTGCGGCGCAGGCCCCGCTCCCCTCCTCACCTTCAGCACTCGGATGCCCCCGCGGGGCCCGGCCCGGCCTCCCCGCGCACGGCCCGGCGGCGGCGCCGCCGCCTCATCAGGCTCCTCAGGCTCTGGCGTCTCCCGGGGCCCCGGCCCGGCCTCCCCCATCNNCGGCCGGACTGCGAGACCCGGGGCAGCGGCGGCCCCGCCTCTGCACAGGCCCCGCCCCGGAAGCGCTCGGGCTTCCGCCGCCTGGGGGTCCGCCCGGCTCCGGGGCCGCGGGGGGTCGGAGCCAGCGGAGGGACCGAGTGGAGGGGCTGCCGGAGCCCGGTACCTGCGGGCAGTCGGCACAGGGCGGCAGTGCCCCGGGCAGTGCGCGCTGTCAGGGCCATAGCGTGGGTTTACCGAGTGAAGCCACAGCAGCGGCCCCGACAGCCGCTCTGCAGCCGCCTCGGCACGAAGAAGCTGAACCCTCTGCTCCGTAAACCGGGGATCGCATCGTGTCCTTCACTTACCTCCAGAGCAGCCTGTACCCACTGCACAGCGTCGAAATCCGGCCCCTTCCAACGCCGGGAGCCTCGGCAGTTACCGCCGGTAGTCTCCGCTTTGTAAGGGTCGTCACCGTCATCAGTTTACCACAATGTAATTAATGGCATTAATTAAATAAATTAATGGAAAATTTATCTAATAAAATGTTACCTCTGGCTAGAAAACACCTGAAAGAATGTTAGAGCAGGAAGCACATACAGTGTTTTATCAGGCAATGAGATGACAACAATCCTGCTTCCCCAATATAAATGGAATACAAAACAGAGGTTGCCAAGAGAATTGCAATCAACTCCCAGGGCAGGCTGCAAATACCAGGGAAAAGAATCCCTTGTGTTCAGATCTCATCACACCTCTCCAGCACCTGTACAAATATTGCTCTTAGTAGCTGACAACCTCTGTCAAGGCCATATTTCACTTGAAATGTTTAAATATTTTAGTAATGGTCTGCTCATTTTGCTCTACAAAATTTTCCAGAAAGTTTTAAAAAAATTGCCCGGATTATTCCACATGTGGTCAGACACTAAGAATCACTAAGACCTATCCCACTGTACTTGCAAAAAGCAACAAGGCACTGTTTTAAATCATTGAATATTGACTCATTTTATTAGTCACTTCATAATTTGTTTCAACCAAAAGACAATACACACAGCAGAAGTCTAATGCATCCCATGTAAATGTTTACATCCGTTATGCTCCTCACTCACCTAAGACTCAGCATTTATTTAAATTTTTCACATCTCAAAAATAGTTCTGCAGAAGTTCAAATGCCACCAGGCTGCCTGCCCAAATGGCATGTTTTCACTTGAAATTTGGTTGGGTTTGTCAGGGTTTTATTTTGGGGTGTTTTTTTTCTTTCATTTATTTGGGATTGATTTTTTACTATGCTGTCAAAGAGGTGGGATGGGGCTCAATGTAAAATTTAAATTACATCAGAAAAAGAAAAAAGAATATACAGGAATAGAGTGAAAGTTCAGAGGGAAGCAGTCCAGTAGCTCCTTCCCTCACAGCCCCCAAGTAGAAAATGAACACATAGAAAGCGCACCAGCAGATCTTTAAAAAAGCCATCTTTGCTGCTCCATCTTGCAGCTTGTACCAGCCTCGGGGAAGGCACTAAATCACCTCTCCCAGCTGTTTCAGCATCTTCTGAGTTATATCAAAGGTACTGTATAGGTGGCAGTCCCCTCACTGCTATTGCTTCAAAAGATTGTTCAAGGCCTTATTTTGTCCAATCAAACGTGGACAAAGTCATATCTTAAGACCTTCCTGTCTCTTCTTCCCCTTCAGGCCCACTGCAGACACTATTGTTTTTTGTTTGGGGTTTTTTCTTTTTTTAGTCAAAATACATTCACTTGGAAAAAAAAACAAAACAGACATTCAATCTCTCAGCTCCAAAATCTCCAATACAGATATTAACAGATAATCGCTCCCTTGTATTTCCCACACAGTGAAGCAAGGTAAAAGCTGACCAAACCTGTAAGAACTGTTACAAGTGTTGGAAGTGAGACTCACCCTACCCTCAGAGCACCTCAGATGTGGACATGCAAGTATGCTCCAGTGAGAAAGCCAAAGCAGCAGCAGAGAGTTCAAGAGATGCATGTACTTAGGGGTCAAGGAGTGAGCAATGGCACCCAGTATTGCAGATATGGGAATGTGTGAAGCCTGCCCTTCCTCCTGGCTCAGTGTTACAGTACTCCATCACTTCACAAGAGGAGAAAAGAGCTCCAAGGACAACAGGAATGTTTGGCTGCTGCAAAAGAGAACTTCATAGCCAAAGGATGGCTTCAAGCAAAATGCATTTCAGATACATGCACAACTCATAAATAGGTGACAAAGCACTGATTTCCCAAAACACAATCAGCCTGTGCTAGGGGAGCTAAAGGAGCCAAGAACACAGTAAGAGATTACCCTAGAAGCTTACCAGAGACCAACAACCACATCCAGCTGCTCTAGGGAACAGAAAAACAAAAAGGGACAAGTGGGACAAGATAAACTGTCTCCAACTATGCTGCAACATGCAGCAAGGTGAAACCCTTCTTTCTCCTCATCTCATCTCCCACACCAGAGCTCTTGCTCCACAAAACCGAAGGGAGATGGAAGTGAGGCAGCTTTCAGTACAAGTGACCGTGTACAATTCCATGAAGAAAATGGTGCATTTGGGAATTAAGGCAAAGACTTTCCATCTTCGACACCCTCAGAGTGTACTGGACCTAACATGCTCAACCTTCATGACTAAGAAGTTTGAGTTAGTGGGGTGACAAATAGTTACAACTGCAGTGGAAGCAACAAAGATAAATCCTCAGTGCCTGCAAATGGACATTGACTGGACTGAGGCCCTTTCTGCAAGACAGCCTGTTATATGATTCTTCCATCACACTACCTATTCTCACCACTGACAGCCACAGCATGACCCTGCCACAACCCACAATTACTGTTAGGGAAATCACATATTGTTCTAGATTTTAGAACTCCATGCTGATGGCAGTTCCAGTAGAACAAAGGTCTTTGCTAATCCCAAGACCAAAATCAGTTTAATTGATACGACACAAAAAACACCCTCCAAGATAAATTTTACTCCACTACACAGACCAGTACTTCAGTCAGTCTCACATTACTTAATGCTGTTAAAACCGAAGACTGACCAACCTTTAGCAGCCTCCTGATTCAAAGGCAGAAGAGATCTTCAACACTCACTAAGATGACAGGTAGACCGTGTCCTACTCTTACAGTGCTTTTTGCAAGGACTGGTGCCTAGTGTCAGCACTTTTGCAGATGCAAAAAGCTGTGTCTAAGCTTGCCATCGAGCAATGAATGATCACTGCCTGGAAAGCCCTGTAAGAGAGAAATCAAGCAGATATGCCATCCTTTTTTTTTTTTTTTGATAAAGCACTGGGTTGGAAGCTGGAGTACCTTCAGCTTAACAGCATACTCATGGATGAAGATCTAACATCTTTCCTCTTTTCCTCCCTGAAAAGTGCTGAACATCTGTGCTGTAACATCCTATACATCACCTCCATGAGAATCCATAGATCTCAATTAACCCAGCAACACTTCACTCTAGGAATCGTAACTGTACACAGCTTCCTGTAAATTCAGAAGATTACTGACCTCATATCTTTGGATCTAAATACTCAAAACAACTGGCTTCCATTCAAAAACAGTCTGGTTACTTTCAGTCTGATCCTAAGCTAGTAGATATCTCTGAAAGGAGAGCAAGGAGCAAACTACAAGGACCAATTAAGTAACAAAATGGGAAAAGGTCTCTTTAAACCGCATGGTCTTTATTTCAGTGCCAATGTTACAGATACAACACAAATATCCCAGTCAGAAGTAACTCAAATGGAATCCTGGGGATCTACAACAGGCTCTGGAAAATAAATTGGGGAGAAGGTCTGGAATAACTGGGAAGAGCAACTTTTCAGCATAGTCTCTGAGGAGTTTCTCAGCAGGAACAGAGCCCTCAGAGACTGATCTACAAAATTGAATGTCTTTTCTACCCACAAATCCCAACTAATGGGTTAAAAGGCTTTGAAACCATCTGTGGTAGAAAGCCAGCTGCTCCTTGGATCTCTACATCTCTCATACATCACCACACTTTCTGGGGAAGGTACAGAAGACTGCCTGTGAATCACCATGGCTGTAAGCTATTGATGGAAAGAAAGAAAATTCAAGTGTAAGGTCTTCATGTCCAAGTACAGCACCAAAGCAATTTTATCAGCTCCCACCAGCACCTCTTCTCCTGCACCGTCCCAGGTTCACAGATGAACTCCCAAGGCCTAACTTGCTCTTGGTATGTATCGCAAAACATAGAGGTGAGTGTATACAATAATGCACTGAATTGGCCATAAGAAGCCTCCAGCTCCTTCAGACATAGCAAGTACAGAAAGAGAGAGGCAGGGCAGCCCTGCCATTCCCCAACTCCCCCGACTGAGCCATATATGACAGTGCCTGAAGGAATCCAGTAGTGACTGACTACACACCTTGCCCACCCCAGGGAAAAAAAAAAAGACAGCAGAAAAGAAGGGGCAGCTATTCACTTGCTGCAGAGAGAAGAAAGTTTCCCTGCTAGAAATTCCAGACTTCTCTTCCAACCAGGCTGTGTTTCTTTGCCAGGGGGGAGAGGGAGGAAGGGAGGGGAGAAGGGAATGTTGCTTCTGGCTGTGAATGCATGTGTGAGGGAGTGCACAGTAGCCTCCACAAGCCGCCAGCCTCATCAGCGGAGGAGAGGAGATTAGTCTTAACAGATATGCTTCAAAGTCAGCAATCACTTCAGGAAAATTCCTCCTCATCAGCAGGTCTCATCTGTTCCCCATGCCCATGGTGCAGCTTGGGGGATTGCCAAGGATCACAACCTTCTTTTCCCAGAGTTCTTTTGATTGGGTGGGGTGAGAATAAGAATGATGCCAGAGCCTCACTGCCAAGACTGAGGGGGGAAGTTGTTGACTTCTGCTAGATCCTGCATTGCTGAGCCCTTGTGATTATATGTCAACTTGATCCGCATACGTAGTTGTTGCTGGAAGAGAAGAGGGGAATAAAAAAAGAAAAACACAAACAAAACAAATTCAGGTCTCCATAAAAGGTCAGTGAATCCCCCCCAAGTCTTGCTCCCCTCCCTTATCCCATAAATACAAAACCTGGGCCTTTCTTCACCATGACACCTGGCTGGAGGGATGTGCAGAGTAAACTATCACACAGCAGAGGTGTGTGGGAGGACACTGATCACTGAGGTTCCCACACCAGATACAAGCCCTCAGAAAAGCTATAGCACAGCTTTTGTCTGTACTGGAACTGCTCTCACAAGCAATGGAACCCTTAAATACAAAAATTACTGCCTTAAAAAATTCCAGTTAACAAGTGGAAGGAAGGAAGGAGGAGGCAGATCTTGGCTACTCCACACAGGCTCTCAGGGAAAGGTGTCACTTTCCATACTAGGTGCTCACTCAAAGAAGCAATCTTGAAGCTTCAAGTATTGCACAGCTCAGTAGCACTCTGAAGGAAATGGCCTAAGAAAGTCTAAAAACAAAGTCTCTACAAACATTTCCTCCTGCTGTGAGTAAATGATGGAACAGTTCAGAAGTCATTTTACACTCGGTCAATTTGCCTGTCATCCAGTTACTAGGTGGTCCATAATAATAGCTAGAGCACAGCATGCTTCGGCCAGGTTCCCTATTCTCCTTATTCTCAGAAATATTTGTTTCCCAAAAACTTCCAAGGGGAAAAAAAAATGGTTGACTACTTGTCTCTCTTTTCCACATCTACAGGGAAATATATAAAAGGGATAGCAGAGGGAGAAAAGGAGGACAATAACTGCTCCAGCCAGCTTCAGGATAAAGAAGCTATGCTTTATCACTAATAGATAATTGGTATCAGATTGGTTATATTTTGTGTTGTTTTGGGAAACTGACCTTCAGTTTCAGTCTGGCATAATGACAGACCATGTCCAGGTGAACAGATTTTTTACAGCACTGACAAGACAAACAACTACCTCCTAAATAGCAAGGCTGTTCCAAGGTTGCCTCCCTCAGAGTACTCCTGGCAACTACACTATCTCACAGACAGGGTTCTTGCAAAGCTGTACTTTAACTGTCCTTTAGAATGCTACTGCCTCACAGATGAACAAACACCTAAGGTTGAAAGAGTTAGGAAACAGTGGCTGAGAATAAATGGTAGTAAAATACTGTTTGCACCTGCATATTCTGAAGCATTCATAGGAATTCTGGTGTTTCAATAACAAAGCATCCCATTAGCTATCTGTATTCCACCCTTTAGGACCCATCTGAGATAAACTGTGCCTTCTGACATCTTAATGGAAAACTCTCCAACCCTTCCAAATCCAACAAATGACTTCCAAAGTGATCTTTGAAAGGTGCTCTGCAGCACCACAGAGAAATTTGTACCAGATGTCTACAAAACAAAGCAAGGGGAGCACACTAGGTTAAGATGAGAAGCACAGAAACCACAAAAACTGCACTAGAAGACAGATCTCTTAATGAAATACTGGGCTGAGATTTGAGAATTTTTTTTTATTTGCACATCAGTCACCACTCAGCATCTAGAGCAGTACATAAGCATTAATCTATAAAATCCTTCAGATGTTTTAAGTTCTAAAAGATGTCTAAGATCTTACAGATGTTCCACAGGAAAAAAAAAAACATGACCTCAATTTTATTTTTCTTTCTGATGTCATTTGAATACTTGCAAAGCCTCTTAAGGAGGACATGCAGGCTATACTCCCCTTCTCCCCTCAAATCTCTTGTATCCCAGTCTTGAAGCCTGTCTCTGAAAACTGTAAACCCAATGCAATTATAATTAAATCACACCTAGGGATTCTTTACATTCACTGTCTAAAACACTCATCACATTAAAAACAAAAGGCACCATTTGACCAAACAGACAACGGACCCAACTTTGTGTAACAAACATTTCAAGTAACATTGCTGCAGACAGCAAGAATGAACATCAGACTTTTGTCAAGATGCTTGCCTTTCAAACATCACTTCTACAACACACACAAACACCAGAATGAGCTCCTTTAGAAAGGCAAATTAAAAACTTGTTCAATAACCATTCTGATGCAAGAGACATTCATTAATTTAACAATAATGCAAACCTGAAAATCTGTTCTAGCAGTATTACGAAACAGAAACGCCAAAACTTTGACCCAGGCATTCTGTATTTTTCATAATCTTTTCCTAGCCCTACTCAAAATCACTGTCATTAAAACTACATCAATAACACCATGCCTCCCCATCACTCAATTAGAGAGGCAGCCCTAACTGAATGTCACTACTTGCACAATTCCAAGACAGTATCTTTAGTAACTGTTGTCAGAATCACTCACCTTTTGTGGATTCAGAACTTTAATGACCTGTGTGATGGTCCCCGAGTTAAATGCAGGGATGACACTGCTGCTGGGAGATAGGAGCTGCAGCTGGAATGTCTGAACAAAGGACAAAGAGAAACCAATGTGATGCTTAGTTAGGTGAGAACTTGCACTGAGAGAAGGCAAAGAAAATTAAGAGTTTAGTTCCTGCCTTGAGAGAATATGTATGGCCACAATTAAGTCAAACAATCTGTTCACAATTCCTTATCTGCAAAGAACAATATATTCACTGGTCCATCTGCTTTACACACAAGATCCAAGAGCAAGGTCTTACTATAAAAATCAGCAGTGATGCACTGTTTCATGTGTCACACCCAGAGAACAGTCAAGACTACTTCAGGAGGCCTATTCCTTCTCTAGTTGCTTCCTATGGAAGTGAAACTGCCAGAAGTTAATGTATTTTCCTAAACTTGAAGGACTTTCCAATCATACCCTGCTTAAATGGTCTGTTCTACTATAAACTATGCAATGCTTGTCATCCAAATTTTGTGCTGCAGTTAAGAACAATGAGAGACAATCCATTGCTTAAAGGATGGAGCGTTACTAACCACCATGTGGGGGCTCATTTAAAAGCTATCAATAGCTTCAGAAGATTTTATTTCCTGTATTCATAACTTCAAAGGGCACAGTACATTTCTTGGAGACTAAGAATAAAGGGCAAGATTAGTGCCCTTATCCTATTTTTTTTTTCCCTTCCAACATACTCCTCTGTGTGGTTCAGCAACTTCCCTAGAAACCAGTGATTTTAAACAATATTTTTCTAAGTAGAAGCAGTTCAATCTGGTAGGAACCAGTGTCCTACTGCATTTATAAAATTTACTTTCAGACCAGAAAGAGATTATCAAACTGAGCACTAATGGAACTCGGTGACAACTCCCATACTGCAAATTTTTGTCTCCATGAAAGCAAGAATCAGGAAGTATTTACAGCTGACTCCAAACTACCCCTGGAGCTGCCCTAAGGGGCTGTACCTTTGGTACTGCAGCTTGGAAAACAAAATCTGTCATATCCAGCTCTGTGCTGTTAGAGGCCTGTATCGTGATTACAGTGACACTGGGGTTGGTGTTTGACCTCTCAAAGGTGAAGTCAATCTTCAGCCCATTCTTGTTGTATGCAGTTATTGAAGGGATTCCTGTAGAAAACAAAAAAGCATCACATCTACAGAATCTGGCAATTCTCAGTATCACAGAACATGTTTACTTTAAAAAAAAAAGTTCATGTCTGTAGTAAACAGCCAAATGTTTCCCATCTAGTTGATACTGTAGCACCTTAGGCAGAGGATTTGCATGTCCCTAACCTGCAGCGATATCGTTGAAGAGAGGTTGTGATGAAAGTCCATCAAGCAGGAATGGAGGCTGTGCTATCTGGGGTGCAGGGGCAGATACTGGAGAACCTAGAAGAAATGTTGGAAGATTATTACTTAGCTGTCATGAAATGAAGAGTATAAGTCCTCCAAAGATCAACTGCTGCATATCATATGACTTGACATGAAGCTCTATGAATCATCCTCCCCTTCTCCACTTTCACTATCAAGAACTGGCTCCACTTAAATTAGCAGGCATTCATATGGAATTAATTTCTCACATTTCCCAGTCCTCTTTGGAATGTTTCACATCATTCCCAGGCTGAAGCATGAAAATACTCAACTCTTAACAGCTAATCATGTAGAGTCATTCCTTGACTGCGACTGCCACCTGTATGCTAATATGGATCTTGGTACAGTAAGCATGAAGACTAGGACCTGATAAAAAAAAAAACAAAACAAAACAAACCACCAGCCCCCATCCCACCCATCCCAGATCCCAAGACTGAGAACACAGACTTCTAAGAGATGCAGCCTGCTCACCTGTTAAGTTGAGGTCCCCTAGAAGGTCAAGGAGCTCTCCACCAGCTGGCTTGCTTGTAGGTGCAGTGGGGATTACTGGTGTTATATCACTTCCCCCCAACAAATCCAACAAATCATTTGCCTAATAAGAGAATGAATGCAATAGTTACACATTCAAATTCCTGTTAATTCTCTCACAAATACAATGGATTCTACTTGCTCTGAGATTGAAGACCAAAAATGCTGCTGGGTTGTCAGAGAATTTCTTAGTTTGACTATGGTCCCATGCCCCATGGAATATCTAATTCCACAGTCTGGGGACTAACACAGAGACAGTTCATGCAAACTGAGACAGTTTGGGGGATACAAGGCTTTACCCCACTCTGCTCTCACACTCCCTACAACAACCTCTTCCACACATCTCTTCCTGACACTAGAGCCATGAGATTATAGAGGTGATGCATCACTAGAACAACAAGAGGCAGAAAGAGGAAGGGAGATGGTCTCATCTTACTGCTGGCAGTAGCTAGTAGTGTGGTCTGTCAGGCAGTGGAAACTTATCCCAGATCAGTTTTCATTACCTGGCTAGCAGGCTGCAGTCCAGAGGGTGGAGGTTTGGTTTCCAGTACCGCTGGCTCTGTCTCTCCATTGGTCTGTACAATCTCAGTAGGGCCATTTGTGGTGACTTTCTCCATTACTGGCATTCTCTCAAGCAGCGCTGGCCTGAAAGAAGCTGACATAGTTACACTGTGCCATCTTCCTGGATTCCAATATAAATACCCAGACATTCAGGAGATTATATATGCAGGGCAACCTGCCTTTTCCTTTTAGCTCTGTTGTAGGGGAATTGTAGGATTACACAACAACCTGAGGTGGTCAGAAGCAATCTCTGGCATTCTGTGCCAGTGCAAACACATCAGCTGACAGCTGAAAGCCACACAAGCCCTCCTGCCACATGTTTTCTCCTACTACTTGACAGTTTCCACTGTGAGGCCAGGATAACAAATCCAAGACAAAGATTAAATGACTAAGCAATGGCGGACTGGCTGCAGACATAGGACACTCAACTGCTCTGGTCCATATGCACATGAGTCAGTCAGCTTGTTTGGCTTCTCTGTGCAGAAGAGTTAACTTAGAACAGGTACCAAAGCTGTAAATACAAATCACTGTGTCCTCATTTAGTTAAATTTTTGAAGAGATTTAAGTTCAGCTCTTGAGAGTACCTTCCTGAAATGATACACAGAATGAAGAGGAGGCACAGGATATAGAATCCTGACACCAAATAAAAAAAAACGAAAAACACAACAAGGAAAACCTGTATAGGGTGAACTAGTTCATAATACAAAGGCCATTATCATTACAGATCAAGTCAAAGCACTGTGCATAACAGGGAGAAGCTACATTGTCTACCCAATCTTTCAGGTTGAAAAAGTGTTCCAGTGCCAGCCAATAAACCAAACAATGGGCCAAATCCTTGATGGAGAACAAAGTCTTAACAAGCAGAAACTATTAAACATTGTAAAGAGCACCAGAATATACTAGGGGGTAGGAAAGGACAAAAGAAATGCTTTATTGTAAAACTAAATGAAATTCATAAAAGCCTTTGCTTCCCAAAACTAAGAATAGAACACATTATCATCTGATTAAAAGCCAGCTGACAGACACTGGTGTCTGTAGTGGTCAATTCAGATCAAAAGGCTCTCATGCTAATTTTTTCTCATCTCATTAATAAAGCTTTATGTGAAGCCCTAGGCAGCTTACATGCCCCAACTCATTAACATGACTTTTCCAAGAACACGCAGTTGCTGCACAGATCCCACGGGAGGAAAGAAGAGGAAATCACATGGATGCTATACCCTACACATTGTGAATGGTCTCCATAGAAAAAAGTAATTGTGAAGAGCCTCTGAAATAAGGTTTGGAAGCTTTTCAAGTACAGTTATTTATCCCAGTGGCACCCATTTTCTCCTTATCTTTTCATCTAGACTGTAAAATACAGTCATATGGAAATTTTTCAAGGGTGGATGAAAATCACCAGATGACCTCCTCCAATCAATGACCTTTACTGAGGAGCATCTGTGGTGTTCCAGTGTATCAACAATTAACTACAGCACGTTGCAGATTAATGGCTATTCTACAAAAACTACAGCTTCAGTTATTGCAACAAAGAAGGGTTTTAACTTTCTCACAAGGAAACAAAGACTTGAGCAAAGCAATGATGAATGGGGATCTCTCAATGATAGTGTGAGGAGTTTAACATGCTCACAAATTGTGAAACAGTAATGCTGAGTGATGCAGTGAAATATGCCCTTTCACGTGCAATTTGTGGTTTTAGACACTACAAGAAGATACAGCAAATTAAGACAATGTTCTGTAAAACTGAAAAGTATTACAAATTGGAAGAATTATCCCAAGTTCAGAGCACAGCTTGGGAGGACACATCAATGCATCTCTACGTGCTTACTCCAAAGACATTTTAAAATGAGTTTGAACCTAATGACTGCAGTAATAGTAACATGGTCAGAGCTATGTGCAAACACTCAGCTAGGAAATTTAAGATTCAACACCTAGAAAAAAATTAGTCAAATTCAAGCTCAAAGCAGGGAAAGTGTTTTGACATGTTTGATCACAGAATACATTAGGTTCTAGTAACTAACCCCACAGATAAGGGAAGGATTGTAGCTCCTCTTTAATCTTAAAAAAAATCACCAGGCAAAGTTCTCAAAGCACAAAGAGTGGTACAAAGATCAGAGTAGATTATAATGATTCATTTTAAACACCAAAACTCATCAGCACTTACCTCATGTGATCGTATTTCTTGAAAAGTGCATTATATTCCACTGCCCTCTGTTGTAGCTCCACATCAATGCTGCTGCCATAAATGGAAACTACCTTCTTAATGCGACTGCATGTGGACACAGGGAAAGAAAACACAACAAATCATGGAATCAGCACCAATAAGCAAGGGATTAGCATTTGTCATCCAGAAGATGACACTCAACACTCAACAGGTGTTTGCTCAACAGGCACCCTGTGTAAGTCATTCAGAACAGTATTCACTGCTGCTTTTCTGAAGTAAATATGCAACATCCATTTCTGAACCACCACTTCACAAAACGGCACCAGCATGTGACTAATATACCACCTCAAGGTATACATTATGAAAACTCAGCTACCCACACTGAGAAACCATCAGTAGGAAACAAAGCTATTTTTCCCTCTTTGATATCTGAAAAAGGAACTAAAAAGAACAGTCTGAAAGGAATTTATCTTCTCCATAAAGGGTCTTTCAAGCAATGGCAAAACAGAGTGGAGAACATCCACTGAGAAAATAGTACAAATTAGTAGAAATCTTGTACCCTACAAGCAAAGGAGGACTGTAAAAGCCAAGAAACAAGAAGATGACTCTTATAAACTATGGAAGATGATGTCCCAGGAATATTTCTGTTGAGGACAACTGATGCCAGCATATTTGCAACAATGCCCCATGCAGTACATCAGTGAGAACTCACTTGACAGTGCAGGTGAACCTTGTGGAAAGCTTCATGATGGCAGTGAGAGCATAGCCTCGTGTAACAGATGCAGACATATTAGATATCAGGACGCTTTCTAAAATATCAAGAACTTCATCCTCTGTTACCTGAAAAGGTACAGAAAGGTTAGGCTGAGACAGAGAAAAGCTTTGCCACAAAGCAGAAAAGCTTTGACACAAGCCTTCTATTGTTAAACCTGTCTGTTATTTAATCACTGTCACATGTCCTCTGCAATTTTGTGAGGCTGTAGCATATGTTCAGAGTGTAGGAGAGATGTATCTAGGTGGAGGTCTTATATCAGTTGTAAAATATAGTTCCTGTTCCATACATTAAGAAGCACATTTATCACCAAAATACATAGCCAAGACTCTAGCAGATAACTGGCAAACTGCAGCAGCACAGACATGACATTGCTCCAACATTTATAGCTGCACTCCTCTCAGCAAGTGCTTACACAGGCCCCGACTGAGGCTTGGGAAGGAGATTTCTGTCCAGGGTCCACCATCATGGATACCAAGTATGTGTTGCAAGCATTCTCTTTGCACAGCCTCAGACAAGTACATAGCTGTTCTTTCCCAAGTTATACCTGTATTGGCTCCTCCTCTTCACACTGACCAGACACCAGAAGATCTCCATACTCTCCTATGCACCAAGAGGCCACTTGAACCAGAGGTTGCTGTTAGAAGAGAAAAAGTAGATGCCTCTAAGGGAAAGGGATGCCTACATAATTAAACCATCACTATTTCCCTACTTTCAGCCAATGATACTCTCCACCACAGAAGAAACAGGAATGTTTCATACAATCAAGAATTTGCTTAGGGAACTAGATAAAATAAAAACAACATGAACTTAAAGATGACACACCTCTTCTGCAGCCCTTTCCTTGGACCTAGATAGTGTGATACTGACTTTCTTTGGAGATGCTTAGCAAACATGACTATAGAACAGCAAGGGAACTGAAGGTGGCTGCATTTGCTATTACCTGAGAGTAATCACCAAGGATAGCTTTGTAGAGTCTCTGCACAGTGTAGGCATGCATCTCCACACTATTAGTTATTAGCTGAATCAGATTGGGAACAGCATCATCACGAACATAACTTCCTGCCTGCAAGAACAATTGAAGGGACAAGCAGAAGTTATTGTTAGGTTCCATTATCCAACCCAGTCACACAGCATTTACTGATATCCTTCACAAAGTCACCTGATGTGCATGGAAATTTAAGTCCCCAGGCACTTTATGGTTGACTTTGATCAGGCTCAGATGGGTAGAGGTACAAGACAGTACATTTTCCCAATGAACTCAACTACACACAGAAATCCATACTATAGGTATCCCCAAGTTATCAGGAAGATGGATACTACCTGGCCGGTGCTACAGACAGAACAAAAAGCAACACAAAACTTCTGCTGAATGGAACGCTTTAAGCCAAAAAACATCCTTGGGGCTGAATGCAGTGCTCTCAAAGCCAGACTGCATCAAATACAGGACTCAAGAACTAGCCTGTATATTACTCTTCAATTTGAGCCATTCAGACTTCACGAGTGACTTAAGACAGTGTTTACTTCCCTCTGAAAGCACTCTGTATATTGGAAACACAGATGGCACAGGAGCTGTTCTAACTTGGAATATAATGTGATTACTGCAGAAGGAAAATCACTGCTACACACTATTCTTCTGTGTTTCCAAAATCATACATTTATTCTAAAAAAAGCACTCAGTGAAATTTACCAAGCTTATATATTTCTGACTGACTGCTTTGGGTCCCTAACATTATAAATACACTGCCTCTGTGTTGTACCATTTTTATCTGCCAGCCTTTATAACCATCTCCAACTTGATGAGTAACTTACTACAGAATGAAGAATTTTTTACGCAGTCAAGCACAAGGCAACTTCACTTACCGTTGTTAAGACTCTCATAATTGTGTCTATGTGCCAGCGTTTGGAAGGAGCATACCTGACAAAATTAAGAAATCAAATTAGAACAATAAATGCTAACCTTCAACACTAGCAAGAAATCCATCATTATCAGAACCTCTCCCTTCAGTTAATTCCTGGCCTGTTGCTTCCCGAGGAGTGATACCAACAAAACATGCAATCCCACACCCCAAACCAAAACAGCAGACATTTCACATTACTTGGCTTTTT
The DNA here is from genome assembly GCA_013400935.1 of Turnix velox. Classification (NCBI taxonomy): domain Eukaryota; kingdom Metazoa; phylum Chordata; class Aves; order Charadriiformes; family Turnicidae; genus Turnix; species Turnix velox. The sequence goes on along the minus strand of VZTY01028609.1, from coordinate 359,282 downwards.
ATATTCATATCAATAGTGGAAAGCTAAACATGTAAGTCTGTAAAATGCAGCAGAACTATACTGTGTACATATGATAGAGTCAAGCTGCTGATTATACCAGCTCAACAGTAATGAGATCATCTCACTTGTGCAACTAACCAGAGAGAATACACATGTGGAAGGGGGAGTAGGGCCAGGATGTCAACACAATGCCTGTTCCACAGCAGAAATTAATATACTAGAGTGGTTTAGATACACAAGGAGACACAAAAGTATGTCTCAAGATAACAGGCATTCCTGTTCCTCAGAGTGTGTTAAAACAGTCAAACCACAGAGATCAGCAAACGTACAAGACACCAATGTATTTTATCCTGGGTGGTGTGCAACAAAGTGTTCATTTTTCAAGGATGTACAAAAAGTAGCCAGCAAACTGGCCCCATACTTTTCAGCTGCAAGAAATATCCCAGATGCACAGTCTGCCTTGAACTCTGGTTCACAGGAATCTAGGAAATATAACAACTCCTTCATCATTCCACGGACGTTATTTCCATTAACGAGAGCAAAACTCAGTTCCATTGCACGCCTAGGGCAAGAGACAGAAAACCAATAAAGTATCTTCAGCTAGTGAAGTAAAACATCATTCAAGTCCAATTACTGAAATGAACCTACCTTTTAATTAAGGGAGCAACACTAATTAACCCTAAGAATAGCCTTCCACATTAAATATACTGGCATTTTCCTGTTTAACTTTTCAGTTATGTTATGGCAGATATATCAATACTGCAGGTGCACAGAGGTACTCTCCAGTCTTAATATCAGGCCTTTATCACAATACATATCACTTACCTTCAATCACATTACATAGCTCATTTCTGTCACAAAGTACTTAATCACGAAGTTTGATTGTATTAAGCTGACAAAAAGACTTGAATGAAAAGGCAAAGCTGTTGTAGATTATGCTACATGGACCAAAGGTGCATCACAATGGTTAAAGGATGACTGACAACACACACTTCACATAAACAAAGACAGGTAATCATGTCTGTCCTGCAAATTCCAGCCCATGAAACTGGCTACCTGGGGACTTTGATACCCACTCAATATAAAGCTTCAATAAAGACAGTGCATTGTCAGCAGCAAGAGTGTCAGCACGGCAACATCATGCTCTGCTGATGGATCACTCAGAAGGCTTCATCCTCCAACAGCACTCACTTATGAAGCTCTGTCATACCTATGTCTTCCTAGCAGGCACCAGTAAAATGCTTTTGTTACATTCTATCCAAACCCTAGATGAGGTTGTGCTATTACACAATCTAGCCTTAAAACCTCCTCTGGGACACAACAGCAACAGCAGCCTAACTTCCTCCACATACAAGAGATTTGAGATGGATAGGAACTGTAAAAATGGATTTACATGATACCTGTTACACAACAGCTACATTAAGTTTCAGAATTTAGTACAGAATAGGAAAAACATTGGATTTGTCTTACTAGACTGAGTATTGATTTTAAAAATCTAGACCTAATTCAAAGACAGGCAGGAATTTGAAGAATGCCTATCAGAACAAGCATTTATGTCATATCTGATTATTTTGACAATATGGGAAAAAGATTAGTTTGAGCAATTTTTGAAGTAGATTCATAATATGATAAGAGCTCACTTGAGTTCTGGCCTGCAGCAGATTGCACAAGATGCAACTATCCCCACTACTGACTTGTCATGTGCTGCACTGAGCTCAGGCCACATGTTACAGAAAGAGCAACGATGAGGAGAGTTCTGAAAGAACTAGACAGCAATCAACAGGCTGAAAGACACACTTTAGAGGATTAAGAGCAGTATTCCACCAGCTCAAGACTAGTGTCTGACAGGAACAGGAGTAAGAGGAACATAACTGAAGTGATGAGAAGAAACAGAGGAAGTTGGTTTAAACTGAGTATCAGAAGAATCTCCCTGCAGTGAGAAGTGAGGCTGCAAGCTCTCCCCTTGCCCAGAGAAGCAGCAATATACCATTATTCAAATGATAAATGAATACCAAGAATGCATAACAGGATATGGTTTGCTAACCAATTATTTGAATAATCAAGCAAGCCTGAATTCCACTATTGCCTAATCACATTTAATCTAGAATTCATTATTTGGATGGCTTAACACTACTTCAAGACAACATGGCACTGCCTGTTCACCTGGGAAAGAAAACCAATACAGAGTGTGTCAGAGTAGCTTTGATACATTTTGGAGGCTTTCCATCTTGTTCAAAGCATACATTCCAATCTCCAGTCAGACTATTTTGCAAAAATTCAGGCAAACAGGAAAACCTTTTTTCCAGTCCAAGATGCATAAAATGTAAAAGCAGCTTCCAAAAGAAGACAGCTGCATGTCTTTCATTACCTTATTTGAAGTAAGAACCATAATACTGGTTACATTTTCCAAATATTACTGTTACCTTCCCCCTATTTCTTGTAATTTCCCATAGACTGCTAGCCTTGAGAGTATACTGTGACAATATTTCAATTACCTTTTAATGGAAACATCCAGATCCTTCAGGCAATCCACAATAGTGCTTCTGTGTCGCTGCACTGCATTATGGTCTGTCTGCACAGTTTTCAACAATGATGTCAGAGCTACATATCTGAGATAAGGATATAAAGCAATAAATAGTTGACTGTAGTTATTTAATTTCTATACCTAGATACTCACAACACCCAAAACTTAAGTCTTGCTTTGCAACAGAACAAGGTTCTCTTGTACTCAGTAATAAATGGGGCTGCCTGGCCTGTCTTCAAAAGCAAGTCACCATGCTAAACTGTACAACATGTCTAACAACATCTTGCTGTCTAGACAAGCACCTGCCCCAACACATGCGCCCATGTCACTTGTCCAGTATTCACATTATGAAAAGACAAGGCTACTAGGGATTAGACCTCCACAGATTGTGCACTTGGACTAGACTCAGCTGCAGCTCCCAAGGTTAGAGTCCTCTAACTATACCATGGATTTACAAGCAAAACACCTTGAGATGAGACTGGTAGTTGCAACAACTGTACTTCCAGATTCAGTCACCAAAGCACATCCTAAATTCCTTATTGACAAAAGCTCACAATCAGAAAAATCAGTCTTCACTTAACTTGTCAAATGTCTAATTCCATCTCAATACCATCAACCAATTTGGATGAAAGATTCAGAATTCATTGTAAAAAGCCACTTGACTAGATTAATAAATCCCATATTACACCCATATTCATCAGCTATGAAGAGATGGGCCACAGATAACATCTTCACAGACAGAACAGTACCAAGAAAGAAGACAGCTGGACAGTCCACTGCTTCCAAATACAGTACTTCCCAATGTGGTCTCCTGGAAAGCTCTACTGCAGAGTCATCTTCATGAAATTGCTTTTCACACATTTCAAAGTGGGTGTTGCCAAAACATTTTATGGAGCTTACCTGATATTTTTGTCGTTGTTTAATAAGAAACGGCCGAGGATGTTAATGGCTAACACCTGCAGAAAGAGTTAAGGAAGGTCAGTGATCAAAACTGTTGTTTGATCAAGGCTGCTGTTTCAAAACAATTCTAAAGGTAACATGTTAAAGCTGTAATTTGTGGTTCTTGGCCAATGGCACAACAAAGAACTCTAGAAGCTTGCTAAGCAGAGGAAAAGCTAAGCCAAACACAGCACAAACTCTCCTGTGCACTCAAGGAAAAGTCTGCAACATGTTTTGGGTTTTTTTAATGATTTTTCAAAAATACACAAGCACCAATTTCTGAAGAGACCACAACCTTACCTACAGCCAAATGCTATGCTTGGGTGAAGTAACTTTGCTTCATGTCCTCTAGACAAATTACTCTAATACAAGTCTAGGGGAAAGAAAAAGGCCACAGCAAAGACAACTTACTCTCAGTCCACTCTCAGATTTTATGTCCATAATAGTCAGCACAGTTTCATAGAGAATAGCATTGCCCACATTTTTACTCGTTTCTGTATTAGTGGCAACCTGGAGAAAAGAAACAAAATAGTTAACTTCAGCACATCCAAAACAGATTCCCCCTTTGTGCTGATCTACAGAACAGGCAGTGAAAATACCCAATCCCTAGCAAACAAGCATCACATTTATGAACATGTGTCTCTTGTGGTAAAACTCAACCCAGCACAGTAAGCAGCTGTATCCTCACCAGTGCTGCTGAATGCAATTAAGAAACCAAAAGAGAAACTTTAAGCTGCTTATCAACTTTGCAGAACTCACCTGTGCAAGTATATCATTCATTGCTTCACTTGAATCATCATCATTTCTCCCTAAAATTCGTAGTAACCGCAGGATTCGTACCTATTTGACAAAACAAAGCAAGGAAAATCTCATCTTACATGCCCAGTACTCTTCCTGAGGAGTAGCAGAGAAACAAAAACTGCCGACTTTCATTCCTCAGCAAAATCTTCAACCTTAATAAGATCTTTGCAATCAAGAATAGGCTTCTGCTGTGCTCATTTTCCTCCCACTGACTGGAACTGTTAAGAGTACGCCCACTACCCACTAGGCACAGCCTTGCAAGACCAACACATGTAGCTGCCTCTCCCTTTTGACAAATCTTCACATAAGGCACCACAACTGCTGTTTAAACTATGACAGGCATCTTTCACTAAGGTAGATGAAGATGCATTTGCATAATCAAGCCTAACAAAGACAAAAAATCTTAGCCAACACTTGTTACCTGTCCCGAGGTAACCACCTCACCATACCCCCGTCTGAAAATACAGTACTAGAATTAAAACTATCAGTAACTCCTTGCATCAGTTCTTACCTGCAAAAAGGGGTCACTGATCCCAGACACATCATGTTCTGGTGAATATCCAGACATGATAAGGTTCTTCAGAATACGAACTAATTGTGGAACAAGCTGCGAAGAAGAGAGTCGTCCTATTAGGATGCTGATTCTTACCCCCACCAGCTTTGAAATATAGGATCAAGAATCTCTCATTTGAAAGTAAGTCAGCCTATGGATCCTTCCTAAAAGATCACTGTGCACACCTAGAGATGATGTGAATTCCTGCAGCTTAGCTATTCAGATTGGTGATAGCAGTAGACACCTACCCATAGGAATGAGCTATCTATAAGACATGGGCCCAAACTAGGTGACAAACTAGCCAAAAGTTGTTGCAGTAGCTGCACTTAATGGATTTTTCCTTTGTGAAACAGAACTAGCACCAGCACAGAATAATTTTTTTCAATCCTGTGCATGACAATTACATTTTATCAAATTATTCTCTACAAAACCTTTTGCAATGATTCACCCTTAAGATATTTTGCCATCCTTGAGAGGGGCTGCACCTGCACTCGTGTACACCTACCAGGAATCAAGGATTGCATTCACACTAAATTTTTACTCAGACAGCTTATAGTAAAGCTGCCACTTCTGATCATGTCAAATCAAGATGGTGCTGCTGATCCAGGGCAGACAGTAGCAGAAGGCACCAAAATCACAATGTGACTTAGAGCACAATAGCTGCACATGGGCATATTAAATGGCCAACGCTTTCTGAAGTCCCACACATTAGTACTAGAGTGCAAGAATAAAACCAGCAGAATTTCCCCATCCTCTTCTACTTTTGCCCTTCAGAAATGACACTCTTCTCAAAGCATGCATTTTGCAAAATACAAACAAAAGGAACTATGAATTTGCTATTATTTGCCTTAAAGAGAAAACCTAAGGATGCTGCAACATCTTCCCTCAGGACAGGGGAACAGACAAGTGGAATGACACACTGCAGCACTCCTGGAACTCTCATTTACCTTTTAGCATGCAAAAGTTATGAGGGCTGGGGACAGGACAAACACAGGAAAACATCACAGCCATGGAGATCGGTTGAGGGCCATCTACCCTCCAGTCTTCTGTCATCATATTATACTCATGATAAAATCAGCAATGCAGCTGTACTCAGTAACTCTTTGCAGCACAGTAAGCCCACTTAGTGACAGCTAAGTAATTGTCTTTCCTCCTCCCTTTTGAGAGCTGCTCAAATAATTCAGGCAAAACACAAAGCCCACTTTGTGATAAGAAGATTGGGATACAAAAAGAATTCCCTAAAGTATTCTTCAAATAAGATAGCTTGAGGGAAGCAGGGCTATGTTTAGAGAAGGCCACAACTGAGTTTCAAGGCTGCCAGTGGGATAAGTGTTTAGTGCAAAGACAAGACAGCACACAAAAGCATTAAAAAAGATCCAAGCATGTGGCATCAATCACAAGTGTGTCACTAAAAAGCACTGCCTCACAAGACACAAAGTTCTACAGATTCAATGCAAGCATGCACCATCTAGAAGAATTAACTCTTACCTTTTCATTCTAACATACAGCAGGATTCCAAACAAACAAAGGGACAAAAGAGACGAAGCAGGCATTAGGAACACAGTAGTGTTATACCATTCACAGCATAAACAACTACAAGAAATAGCTAGAGGAGAATGCACCCAGTATCTGAATTTTGTGGACACAGTTCTTATTTTTTTCCCCACATAATTATTTTAATTCAGCTATTAGTAACAGGCATGTCTACCTTCAAGATGACCCCAGTCCCAACTCTGCATTGAGAAATACAACCAGGCCAAGGGAAGATGCACACCAAATGTTAAGATGCACCAAAGGATGTGCTGCTTGAAATCCCTAATGATACAGACAAGCCAAGGCAGAACAGTAAACTGGGCATGCAAATAAGTAAGCATCTTTAAGACCTTCAGAGGAACAAATAGACAGTTTTGCTCTACCAGCATGGTTCAGTTTCTCCTTCTTAGACCAAGAAGTCAGAATGACATTATTAATGAAACTTTCAGATGCCCTTCTATTGGTTGACCTTCATATGGCAATAATGTTGCACAGCAAATTATAGCAAACAGCGCATGATGTCCATGCTGGAGGGGACAGGGGAGTGAATTTTCCTAGCCAGGGGCACAAGAGCAACTTAAGACTCTCAAACCGTTAAAATGGAAAACGATGCAATATGACATGCACCAGAAATGAGGTATCTACAGAACTACAACTTCCACTGGTATTTTTAACTTGAGGTTATAAAACTCAGTGGCTGTGGTTAAGGCATCCAGGCATAAGGCTCAGTTTTTCATCTTTGCCTCTTTATGTTTAATAGATTTATGATGTCAATGTCACTATGCAATTAACAACAAGCAGTGGAAAATACTCTAAGGGAACATCAAAGAGCATACTAACTTCAGCATTAGTTTCCTAAGACAGTCTTAAAACTGGTGTTTTGAAACTTGCCCACATATTGAAAGGCATTTGGACTAGACAGGCCAACATTTAAAAATCCCAAAACAGCCCAACCCACCATAAACTCATGAATACCAACTCTGCAGTTCACACTTACCTTTCTAAAGTGTGCAAGCATGTCTGGGCTTCGCTCACACATCTCTGTGAGAAGGACAACTGATGTGTGAAGAACACCTAATGGTGAAAGAGGGAAGAAAAGTGTCTACATTTAATAAAATTTCATTGGCTCCAAACAAGTGAAAGAGATTGTAAGAAAAAGATCATAAGGAAATAACAGGAAATCTTTAAAAAATATTATTGAATCCAACATACCCCAAACTATATTTGCATCAGTGTGCTGAAGGATAAACAGCAATGTCCTCATGTTACATGGGCTTTAGCTACAGCTAAAGGCCAAAGGAGGAGGAGAAATAGGACTTTGCAGAAAATTGCATTCTAAATATACAGTCAAATGGCAACAGAATTGGACTAGATGATTTTTAAGATCCCTTTCAACCCAAACCATTCAACAACACTACAACACTCCAGAAGAATGGTGTTAACAGCATCATAGGAGCTGGACTCCTTACACTTCCAGATTACCTCCTCAAATTTGGGTACTCTAGACAACCTTATGTTGATATGAATTGGTTCTCAGAAGGCCTCAATTCAGTTCAGAACATGACTACAGTAGACCACCTGGTCAAGTTAACTGTCTGTGCATTGGCAGACAGTTACTGTGTGCCCTATAAATAGGATGAGATTTCAACCAGCAGCATTATTATTGTACATCTGCATTCAGCTGTAACAGCCATCCTTCTCAGATGCTAGCTTTCAGTTACTTTCTGTAGCTGTTAAGTCTGTACTGGAGAGCTCAGAAGGAGACTAGAAGCTTGCACAATAAGCAATGTTTTCTACAGAGAAGACAGCATTTATATTCCATTGCTGATCATCACTTTTTAAATCAAGATAGATCAGCACACACTAGTTTCCACATGCAAACTGCCCTGTACCTAAGGTTTACAATAAATGGCAAAAAAAAAGGAAAAAAGAGCTTCTCAGGAAGCTACTGTGGCTCATTAATGCTGTTGCACTTAGAACCACACCACAAGACACAACTCCCTGTCTTGGGTTTTCAACACAGCTAACATCTACCCCACAATTAGCACACCCACCTTAAGGTGGCATATGCTCAGTGCAGATGCAGTTATGGACTAAGACCTTAGGAAGTGAGGACTAAGCTTGAAACAAATTAGTCAAGGTGTTGATACTGGGATTTCTCTTTAAATAATCCTCTGCAAGAAAAATGTATTAAAACAGAATAAACTGATAGGGGCCCATTAAAGTGAGAATCTGTTTTATGGAGTTATGATGAAAAACAGTACTGAAAGGACTTGCTCCTGACAACAATGTGGGTATTTCAGACCTGGGATCATCTGATAAAATAATGTCAGAGAATATGACAGGGCTATAGTAACAGAAGACCAAAAAACCATCAAAAAAGTACTTTTTAGAATCCCTTAAGGCAGTGTTACTGGATAACAATCACAAACTTTCCCACTCTGTTCACTCTGAAGTGTAACAATAAGCAGTGAAAGAGATCCTTTTGTCACCTATGCCATATAAAGGTCCTGCTGACTAGTAGAGTCATACACACCCCTTCCTTCTGAATGACATTTGTTTCCACTGCACAGAAATGGGAAGAAACGAATCATACAAATAGACCTCAATAGGTCCTCTGAAATAAAAGGTGCAAGTAGCAAGTGCACCGTCACAAAGAATGGCACAGCCTTGCTAAGTAGGGTCTCCAGTATTACCATGGTTCTTCTCATTCAGCAAGTTTTTGGTGGCTGGCAGGAACATCTCCATGAGTTCAGGCACCTTTCTAATGACATGAACAGCACACAATGCTGCCTGTACAGGAAAAACAGCTCTGTTAGCACATATTGTAATGACAATACACACTTTCAATAACATACATAGTAAGAATTACCACAGATTCCATGATACATAAGGGCCTGTAAAGTTTATTGCACATTTTCCTGTCTCTCTACTGTAAGTTGATACTAAACAGCAACACAGAGAACAGATCAATAAAACTACAACAAGTAAGAAAGGAGGGGGGAAAAAAAAGGCACAGAGGTACAACGTAACACTCCTACTAGTAATGGTTCATTTTTACACTATTCATTTCAGAAGTGATATTACTGCAAAGCAGATCTGCTTTTAATATGAATACTTCAGTCCTTCTGTTGCTAGGCAGGGGATAATGCATTTGAAGCAAACAATGAAATTTTATGCCATATTTATGGCTCATTCTCCTTCCCCTGAGTATCATCTCCTTCACCACAAAAGAACTTCTTCCTGCAGATGATGGGTCCTATGAAAAACAAAAGCATACTGCAAAAAAAACTTGCCTACTTCTAGGGTGCAGAAGCAGCAGGAAATACTGCTCTTTGCATCTGCTAGAGAATCAAATGTACCAAGGGCCTCTTTCAAGAATACAGCAATACCTCTTAGCATGGCTCTCTCTTCAATCTCTCTCTAGACCTAGCACTAACAAAGCTGTCATATCTCTTCCTAAATCTTGCTGCATTTCACCCTTCCCAAGACTCCACAATGAATAAATAAGAAAAAGGATGATTACACTTTGCAAGATACTATGGAAACAAGACAATTTATAATTGCTAGCCTATTTCATGTCTCTAACCTTTCTATCTTGCATGCTACTGTCAATCATCAACAGAAGACATCAAATAGGTTGAAATCTTCAGATATCAGTCTCCACTGTTAATAATCAAGTTTCTCTGGACTTGCCTGAGAAGATGTAGAAATTAAACCAGCTACTGGAAGTCTGGGGTTAACTTGTGAATGGGCAGGTGTTCACAATACCATCAATAATTTCAAGGCACAGAGTATCAACAAAGAAATGACTGCCTCACCTATGGGAGGCTTATTTTTTAGAGGCTTACACACACTCCTGCTATAGATAGACAAGGACTTCTGTCTAGTACACTGGGAAGATACTCAGCCAGTGTGAGTATCCATTAGATATTCCAGATATTAGCAGGGTATTCAATCAATTAATTTAATGCATAAAAGTTTTCAAAAGTTCCCTGAAGTACCTTCTTCCTAAGATAGGAGTTGGAAGTTTTGAGGAGCTTTTCCACCTCTCCTGCAAGGTCTCTGCACATTTCTGAGGAGCCCATGCAGCCGAGAGTGCAGAGTGCCAGCCCCTGCACATATTGCGTGCTGTGATTAAGGTCACTGAAAAGAATAAAAAAAGCCAATTAGCATGCACACAGAGAACCTGAACCAACAAGAAAAGTTACTTGTATCTACAGTCATCTAACCAGCAGCACACATGGCCCAGAAGAACTCTCCAGATTCTCAGCATTAGGAAGCATGCATTAGGAGCAACAGCAGTTTGAGTGCATGTACCATGGTGTTTGCCACTAATAGAATCCTTAGAGTTATATATATAAAAAGATTCAGTTAAAACTATCAAGGGACTGAGCTCTGAAGGGGGGTGGGGGAACTCACACAGAATTCTATTAAAAATTCTTAAGTACAGCCAAAATATTTTATTTTATAACTTTCAAGGAGAAAATAACCTAAAATGAAGCAGAGTCCTGCAGTGACTCTGTCAGTTGCCCCAGATGAGACAAGCTATGGGACAGGCTTTAGCCAACCAAACATCTATGCAAAAATATCCTCTGTCTTGAGGAAAAAAAGCCCACCAATCATACACCCTGAAAGTAACACAGGAATTCTGAATTACCCAAGTGCCTAGAACGTTACTGAAAAGCAGTAAATGAGAAGCTAAACCACCTAACAGTGGATGCTACTCATAAAGCCAGTTACCAGTGTCACACTAAGTACAAGACAAAACAGCTTCCACATGGCAATCCCAGCAACCTTTAAAACCAATTTCAAAACTACTTTGCCAACAGACTATTTGGTACTCATGTCATCACAGCATCTAGGATTCAATGCAATAAAACCAGTAAAAACTGTAGTTCCTGATTTGAAAAGCAAGGGGAGCTGGTGACTGTGTGACAGGAGATCAGGGGGAACAAGTGGTGTGGAACCAGATGTAACATGCAGAAAAGCAAGAGACAGAACTCTGGTTGTACAATCAAGCAGCTATGGTAACATGCAGATGAAGGAACAGATAGCACATGCCACTAAATGGGTTGGTTTTAGTTTCCTTCTTTACCAAGTTTTTGACAGTTATATATAGATGTGTGTGACAAGTAATTACTTCACAAGGGTGCTTGCATTTTTTTCTATTAAAAAACACAGATGTGATAAAATAATGATTTACACCACAAATCAAAAACCTTTCTGTCTAGATAAAAGTAAGACAGAATGCTAAATATGGAAGCCAAAGGAGAAGCAACAAACAACCCACTGAGATGGCTGAAAGCTGCCCACCAGTTTTGCTCAGCTTCAGCCTGAACCATTTCCAATTCAGTCACTACATCCTTACCACACAAAACCTTTCAGCATAAAGAATCAAAAGAGATGTTGAACTATCAGCCTAGTTCTAACTGAAGAGCCTCACAGGTATGACAACTAACTGCAAAATCTTTAGTCAAATGTCTCTCCTTTCCTGGGCACTATGTCCAAAGTAAGAAGATTGAGGACCTGCAGTTTTCCCCCTAAGCCTCTTTCCAGCCTCATGTTTCTTTCTTTGAGGCCTCAGTCTATCTGAAGATGAATACTTTACTCACTAATATCTGTGAAGCTTATATTCTAAAAGTAAACATTAATAAAAGCAGACACATCACAAAACCAAGCAGACATCTGGATAAATCAGCTAGAAACCCAGTTATTGCATTCCTGTTCCCATCCTTCTTGAAACCAAATGAGAAATGCATCAATCATGATCTTCTAAACTATAACATAAAACACATAAATGCCGTTAAACTCTCAGTTCAACAGCATTTTGCTGAAAGAAGGAAAAAAAAATTCTTATCCCCTCTTGTCCAATTTCAGCAAGATGTCAAGGAGACAGCACATCATATTAATGTCTTGTTTCCAAGGGAAACCATTCACCGTGAATGTTAGGCCAAACTCAAAAACAAAGGAGAATACCCAACCTCTATCTTTGAAGTTAAACAACTCTTCAGAGTTCATCAAAGAAGTAAATAGACATAGAACAACATTGCTGCAGCTCTATATCTATGACTTTGTGAGTAGGCTAGACTGGCCATCCTATGTCAGAAAAATATCCTGATTCTACTTAAAATGTGCACAGACCTTTATTGACGCTGCATTACTGCTCATCTGGCTCTTTCTTACTGCAAGCTGGAAGATAACTAATTCACAGAAATGGAAGAGAATTCTTCACAGCAATTGGAGGTTTTCTGTACTTCCTGATTTTATTTCTCTTAACCTTCAGAAACACGTACTACTATTCTGTAACAGTAGCTACACCAAATTTGTTTGCCACATTCAGCTATTCAGGACAAACATGATTTTATGTTCCCTTCCCCCTAAGGAAGCTAGACAGCATCATCCAACATAGTGCAATACTACAACAGTCCTGTGCAACCAACAGCATATCAGTTGAAGATATGGAGTTTCTATCACAAGGGGAAAAAACCTCAAGTACTAAAATATCACTAATCAGGAGTGTACTTTCAGATCCTGAAACCTCAAAGCATGTGTTGATGGAGAGAGAGGTGGTACCCTTACTTCTTGATGCAATTGGTCATAAGAAGATGGACATCCTGTCTCTCATCCAGCAGCAACATGGCACCTAAATACCCAATGCGCTTGTCTGTGAATTTCTGAGAGGCAATGAGCTTGAGGCACTCCAACTGGAAAAAAAAAAAAAAAAGAAATAAAAAAGACAGAATTAGCTTAAACTTCTACTTAGCTAGAAGCTGAACAGTTTGAAATTTGCTATTTACTTGTTTAGGTGTCCCAGGAAACATTTCTGATAGTCTGTTTTATATACCATTTTGATGATGTGGAAACTAAAGATTAAATGCCCAAAGCTACCAACCAGCCAGCCAAAAGCACCTCCATCTTGAAGAAGACAGAGCTTGTTGGCCTTCAATGACCTAAAACATACTAGATTTATAGGTTTATGTCAGCCCACAGAAGTAAAAGATAACATTTTAATAGACTTGAGATTTACCATTAAAAACAAACTAGTAAAGATCCAGAAATCTGGGTCATGTCACATTTGATATGCACTGGAAATCTGTAAACCACACTTAAATGGGTCTATCTACCTATTAGGGAAAGGATCAATGCTTTGTTAAGCTGTCAAAACCAGATCTTGTTTATTGTGATCTTAACTAACTTTGCTAGATAGGTAAGCTTTAGAAACAGGCACGGAGTTAATTTTTGTGACACTCTAACTCCATTTGAACACCTGGAATTCAACTAAAATCATGAACTCTAGCAACTACAAGCTTCCCTTCCACCATGTAAAAATGTTAATTGTGTTCAACATCATAAAGGAGATCTCTAACATAACATACATAGCTGCCACTTGCATTCAGATGATTAAAAATTTCATTTTTATAAACTTAACACTTTGTGAGAAAAAAAAAAAAAGCATCAATCACAGTGATATTCTGACATTACTACACACTAAGATATTTTTACCTAACAGATAATTAATCAAGTATAATCAATCATTACTTTCCAGGCAGGAATAAGCAGAAATGCCTTCTTGGAACAGGCAAGAGACATACTCCTCACAACATGTCCCTAAGTCCATTTCACAAATTAGTTGATGCAGCAAGCAGGCATATGCAATGGAGGTACAGAGTAGTCAGACAAAGCCAGCAACAGATCCATTTTAAAGGAAGGAGAGAGGCCACACGCAGGCAAAAACACAGAGCATCACGAGCAGCTTCTCGTGGTCCCTTGCCATAAGGAGGCTTGAACAGGGCAATAGACACAGGTGAGATGCAAGCACAAACATTAGGAAGTTGTAAAAGACACTGGTAAAAATGTTAGAAGTTGAGGTGCCAAAAAGAGTAAGTGCTATGGCATCTCACTGCTGCATGGCATCAGAACACACAAATCAATTGTTCAAGCTGTCACAACCAACTTAAAAAAAAAAAAGCAAGTTCAGTTGCTAGGTTTAAAGGCACTGAAAACCTAGAAGAAACAAATACCTCTCAACAATAAGCTCAGTCATCCACAAGGATAACTGAACTTGCACAAATGGGCAAGATCAAGCTGGGATAAGGTACAGAACACTAGGTATCAATCTCTTATCTTTCCAGTACTTTCTGTAATGGAATAATGCATCTCTGAAGCAACTTTCTTTTCTGGGTTTACAAGATACTTTCTTACACCATGCTCCACAAAAATGCAATGTAGAATTGCAAGAACCAACAATGGTAGAACACAAACTAAAAAAGAAGGTAGAAGAAAACTAGCAACCGTGACAGACCCTGCAAGACTTATTTCTAGTACTTTTGAATCTGGAAAGTGTAACTGACATTTACTCCATGAAAGGCTGATGAGTTCTTGTTTCACTCGTATACAAATGCATGTGAACTAGCTTCAGTCGCAGCAATACTGAGAAACATGATCTCCTGAAGCTCTTAGTAGGTCTAATTAGTGGAAGAAATCTTGATGCCATTCTATCCATTTCATTCAAAAGAACAATTAAAATCTGCTACAGTACTGTAACAGATACACTAGTAAAGCCAGATAAGCCACGTTCCCAGATTCTCTACAATTTACACAAGTTTTAAACGGACAGCTTCTCTTCCAACTGCAATTTTTTAGCAAGTGGAAATACTGACAATAATTTCACCATTTCCCCAGGCTGCCCAATACCTTCTAAACTTGCACAGCCTTTGCACATGCTCAAGAGACAGAGTTCCATCTAGTGCATCTCAGCATGCACTGGCTAAATATGGTGCACATGCTCAAATTTCTGGACAAGATACCTTAAGTCAGAGTTGAGGATCCCTGGCTTGGAAAGAGATCAACCATTCACTATTTCTAATGCCTTGTCTAAATTCTTTCAACTATTGGTTATCCCATTCACATTACTAGCTCAGCTGCCTGCTTACAACTTCTAACACAGCTTGTGGCTCTCCCATTTTTCACCAAAACTTTTCCCACGTATTTATATCCTATCACTTGATAACTTCCTGCCTACAACACTTGACTGTCTATCATCTCCAAACCTCCACTGCTGGAACAGGATGTATCTACAACAGGTCCCCAGCTCGTGCCAACTATACTCCACCCAACATAACGTTAGCACTTTGAAAGACTTTGTCCAGTTAATCCCTCTCAACCTTCCTGAAAGTGCAGCTGATAAACTACATGAGAGCCAAGCCCAGCAAATGAAGTAACCTGTGCCCAAACCAGTAAGCACAGATGCTCCTGTTTAAGAGGCAGCAATCCATGCAATAATAAATATTGAATAATCTATTTTATTGTTCTTCCTCTGATAACAAAGAGCCAATTTACCATTACTGAACAAAGCAGAAACTGAAAAATTGTGAGGCAATTGGTCAATATATGGGAATACTTGAGTAATAAGACAAAACAAATAAAATTTAAACTTGTTCTTAGTACATATCAAATGCAGAAATTCTGGATCACACTTATCTGCAACTCTCTCCTTTCCTCTTGCAGCTCTTAGATATTCTCTTGGACCAGGAAGCCTGGCTACATAAAGTGTTAAGAACAGGATAGTACAAAAATTCACTTGCTCTTATCCAAGAACTCAGTATGAACTTGGTAGCCTGTGAGAAGAATTCAATTATGTAGATACACTTTATATCACAATAGACTCACTTCCTACAATAAGACTATTTGGAATTTAGTGGTTTGAGTTTATTGTTTCAACGAGATGTGTCAGGATTGGCAAATGTAATTATGAATGGACAGACTCCCAAAGAGATAAAGATACTTTAAGGTACACAACAATTTGATTGACTTTCTACCTAACTTTTATGGGAGGTCAAGATTAGATTACTACTAACAAGACGCTTACTGACTTCTAAGTAAGACAGAGTATTCCCCAAACATGAAACAAAGCTCAACCTGAAGAACAAGTAGATCAAGAACTCCAACCTTCCCATCTCCCTATTCCACAATCTACTTTGATAAAAGTAAAATGACAAAACCAAGCCAAGAGATGGAAATTCATACCAGTATTATCCAAGTCGCCTCACTTGGATGGGGTGAGAAATGGGGTAAGAAACATCAGTTTCACACTGCTGGAAACTGATCAGGTCTTAACTGCCTAGAATAGATTGCTTTAGAAATAAAAGGGTATAGGAACCTCCTTTGAAGCATGTGGTATTTTTCCACCAGAAACAACTCTGGAGTGCAATATGGAAACCAGCTGAAACTATAAATACATACTGAACTGTGGTAGAAATATAGGTGGTGAGGAACAGTCTGTCAAAAGTAAACTAACCCTAAGTTTCATAACAAAAAGTCTCCAAACAGCAGATCTCATTAACAAAGTCAAAACTAACTAATGTTGGCCCAGAACATACATGTAGACAGATCTCAAAACATCCAAAGAAGCAGACAGCAAAACTGTAGCTAGGAGTGCTCCAAACAACTCAATGTCCCTGAAACACACAAAGCAAGCTGATGTACACACATAGCACAGCAAGCACTGGACTCTCACCTACCTGTCCAAAATGTGCAGGGTAACCCAGCATGTGCATATACAGCAGCTTTGCCACATTTCTGCATCGGTATGTGTTATCTTCCTCTCGGAAGGATGAGCGGATAGCAGCACATTCCTTTTGGATCATCTCACGCTCTTCTGCCTGGGTTCGCGCTGTCCGGATGGTCCGGATCAACTCCCGCAGTCTGATGGGGGCTGGCATCCTCTGGGAAGAGAGACACATAGGTAAAACCTGTACTTTATGTACCTAAAGGCTTCCTAACAGTCTCATACTTCCACGGTTGTTTGGTTTTTTTTTTCCTTTTCTTTCTTATCCAACATAAGAACGAAGAAAATACAGACTGCTTCAGTAGCATGATTAAAAGTAAACTTGAAAATCAGCAGAACCCATTGTACATCACCTTTACTTTTCCACAACATTAGAAGCATCTACTGTACAGAGACTCTTCAGATTTCAGATGCTGAAGTTCAAGTCTTAAAGGAGTACATACAAATAATTTCTGCAAATATTATTAGGCCAAACTGGAAGACTATTCTTACCACTGAAACAAAACGCACAAAATAAAAGGACAACTCCTCAGCACTCATAAAAGTCAGCCACCCAAAAGCATGAAGGTTTCAAAGCTTTTAAAATAAGGCATTAATTCTATCAATTTCCAAACCACACAGAGGCTACCTATCCTAAGAAAACAAAATCCTTTTCTACAATCCTGCAAACAACCTATGATAAATAGCTTGCTTGTGAAACTTCAGAATGAGTAACTTAGATCTATTAAAAAAACCAAAAAACAACCAAACAACACATAGATTTAAGTGAAATTAAGGTAACTGGTAAGAGTTAATTTCTGTAAGCTGAAGTTCCAATATGGCACATAATAGTTATTTCCTAGCCATTGTCTGGTTCTGTTTACTTTACTCTGCAGTAATTTACTCTCAGTGAAAAGGGACAAACACAGACTGTGCTATCACTGGAGATTTGTTGACTTGCTGCTAATGGCACCCTAGTACATACCCCAAAAACTTGTTTGCATAAGCCTAGGCTCGGATTCTGGCTCCAGAGCTGAAAGTCTGACTAAAATATAAAGCATAAGGTTTGTCTACCGAGGAAGTTATTTTGCAAGAAGGTAGGATACAGACCCCTCCCAAATTCTATCCTCATCCAGTCAGTGAACAAAATGAATAGCCTATATTTGTTGATGCAAGGGCATTTGTGAATAATCAGTGAGCCACACTGTAAAGATGATTTTTTTTCCTCCTCACATCACATCCACAGGAAAGCAAGCAGAAATCACCATTCTGTAAAGTGAAGCATGAAAGAGAAAGACTCATAGTGCAACGATATCCAAATCATGAGGCTACCTCCTGTTTTCATCCAACTGTGTAACATGCCAAAAGGCAGTCACTACAGACCCAGTCCAACCTGAACTACTTCTTAAGAGCAAATGTATCTCACATGCACTTCCTGCCTGATAAGGACAGCACAATTCAGAACTGCTCTGATGGAGAACAATATGAAGGGCAAAAGACAAAGCAATGACTCATTTGCCAACATTCAGAACCTCCATCCTCGTGCTGCAACAACATACATAGTTGTCTTTTGTAACAAATGTATGAAATCATTCCCTCACTCAAAAAAAAACCCTTTGAATCCTTCCCACTAAAAAAGTTGTACCTACCTATCACAGGTCACTTAACAGGTTATTCCTCAGGGTTTGAGCTCCTTTCTTGTGCACACATTCACAGCATTTTAATGCATAATAATTCCTATGCAATGTATCAGGCTAGCTTTTTTCCCTTCTACAAGAAAGCATTCACTTAATACCAAGAAATTCTTCTATGAGGTATTTGATTTCTGCCTTCAGTGACTCTCAGATACTTTTTCATGCTAACACACTAAAAATCTCATCTCATTTTTAACTTTCAGACATTTTAAGCACATGTAAGCAGTAGATATTACAGGTACAACAGAACTCTGGACATGAGAACCTTTCGATCCAGAAACATCTCATATCAGATCCGTATTTACCCATTATAACATCTATAGAGCTTTAATTGGACATACCTTCCCTAATTCCTGCTGATTTTTTGTTAAGCATGACTATTCACATGACACAATATGCAAACATTTTAATAAGGTGAGAACTTTCTCACCAGAAGACTGCATAATCAAATATCTCTGATGCACTACAGGACACCAAGGGGAAACAGCAGAGAACAGCAGCAGCCATGACAGGTAAGGCAGAAAATTGGACTGACCCAGTACCCTGTCTGGGGATGGGAAGCAGCAAATGTGCAGGGAAGTAACAGAGAAAGTGCATCTCCACGATATATACCCTGCTTCCAAGATTTGCTGCAACTTAAGGGACTTCCTGAACCACAGAGAGAATCTTTCAGCATAGCACCTCCTTGCAGATCTGTGGATTTATCTAATCACTTTTTAAAAGTTCTCTTCCCCATTCCTACCAATGCTAGTAGCTTGCACAGTTAAACTATAAATTCCATGAAAAATTTTCTTTCGCTTTAAACCTGTTGTCTGTGCAAGTAAGGGATACTAAATGAAGTTCTAACATGGTGAGAAAGTAAATACTCACCACCTATTAATTTAGTTTACAGAATTTATTATTTTACAGTCTTTAATTGTATCTACACTCAGCCACCTCCCTTTCTCAGCCACAGAGTACTACTCTAATCTCTTCCTGTATGGAGCCGCTGCACAATTCTTCATATCAGTACCCCTTCGAATTTTTTTTTTTTCAAAGAAAGACTAGACCTATAAAAAGTATTGAGAAAAGTATTACACTTAGTTCAAAACATTTAGACTCACTTTGCCTGTTCAGCTACTGTTTATCTGTCATTTTTAATAAAGATCCTAGAGAAGATTCCAAGACCTTGAGCTTGAGTGACAACTTACTCAGACCCTCTCACTGTGTGTTTATCTTCATTGCAATTTGTTTTCAGCACAGGCACTGTTCTGCCTTTATTGACAATGCATTCATTTTACCATCTTATATCATAATTCCTTAGTATCACAAAATCCTCCCAAAGCTCTAGGATGAAACTGTCACCTCATCACAAACTCTTCTCCCAAACACTTTATGAACACAATGGCACAGTTTCAGAGTGCCTCACGATAAGTGACTGAACAATCAGAGAAAGTTTGTGAGTTTCCATAGTAGGAAGAGGGTCTTTTTTCTTCATTAAATAGTTATTAATTCACAATAAGATCTCCCTTGAAAAGCCAGGCTATAACACAGTAGTGCCTTTGGTTAGAAGTTCTGATAGCATTTCCAATAAATACAACAATTTTATGATCCAGGCAAATTTTATCCATTTTCAGAAGTGTCTGAAAAAATGCAGTTATTCCGGAGCTCTTTCTGAAACTGGAATCACACCAACTACCACCTGCTCTTGTAAAAAAAGTGCTGATTGAGACAGTGATAAATCAGATTTACAAACTGGACAATTCCACGCTCCTTCAGAGACACTAGTGAACTTAATTTTCTACTGGCAATTTATTACTAATATCACTTATCTGCTCCCAGATGTTCTTCTGACATTTCAGTTTTAGAGTATTCCTCTCGGATTTCAGCATGAGAATCTACATGAAGTACTGATGCAAATATGGGGGTGAGGTTTCCAATGAATTTGTTTAGCTGTTGGTTATCAGTCAGATTTGTAGCATATGCCTCTGCTATGTCTATTTCTCTAATGGGAAACAAAACCATCCCGAGTCCTATCCAGGCACAGTCTTTAGGCATCACCAGACACTGTAAAAAAAAAAAGTGTCTCATCGCTGTTCGTGTATTTAAGAAAATGATTATAAAATCCAATTGAGAAGAAGAAGGATAGGGAAACAGGTCAAGAAATTTGCTGGGGAAGACAATCCCTCCACCAATAGTAAGCAGTTCTTCCTTTTTACTGGATCTCCCAGGCACTGTGTCACATGCAAAAGACATAGTCGGACACAGCTTCCATATCACCACCAGCAAACCACTCATTGTCTCAGTTCCCACCTGTACCTCACAGGTAATACCAAATGCAACCTGCAGGCATAATAGCTTCAATGGCTCTGTTAGTGCAGTGGTATTCCAAGCAGAAGCAGCAAGGTGAAACAAATATGGTCAGCTTCACTATAATTCACAGAAAGGCTTCCCACTACTACCAGAGAGTACTTTGCAGATCCTTAAGAGCTATGTGTTGCCACAAAAGCCTTAATCAACACCAGGTGATAAGCATATCAAGGTGGTATGGACACAGCTGAGAGCTACAAAACTGGAAGAAGCCAAGTCAGCAGGGGCTGCTGAGGCAGATACTAACTAGTATTTCATAAACCCTACAGCTGCACGTGCAGCTCAAATATCTGAGCAAAGCTCTAAGATTAGATATTTATATATCAATTTTCTAGGATTCTGATAGATTACAGAACGTTAGGAAACAAAGATTTTGCCACAAACACACCAACAAGCAATCCACAACTGGATACTATGGACTGAGACCAACCACAAGCCATAAGAGCAAGATCAGCACAAGGTCTCACATCCCCCATGGAAGGTACTCTAGGAAGCTGCAGCATAATGAAAGACAAAGAATGGAAAATGGCTACAGCAAGCCCTAGAATATGGCTTATTGGCAGGTATTTATGAATTTCCTGATCATACAAACAAAGCATGGACAACTGCCAGGGCAGCCAAATTATTGCAGTATCAAAATCTTACTGGCTGTTGATACATCACCATACAGACTTCACTGAGGGATGGATTAATAATGAGACTTAAATAGAATACTAAAGAATTACAAAATCTAAATAGGATTAAATAGCTTAAAAGTCAGAAGAATTATAAATACTTGAGTGATCATCTGATTCATCTATGTAATATGTCTAGACAGAATCTTGAAATTCACACTCTGAATCACATGAAAGATTAAGAAAAGTGAGCTTCAGGTGATGACTACAAGGATATCAAACAGCAAATTGCCATCAAAAGTTAAACTGTACATACTTCTTTATATTACAAAAAGATGTTTCATTGCACAAGATGACTAAGAGACAGAACAGCCATATCATCTAGTAACAACAGACCTGAAGTTTAACTTCAACTGGCTAAACACTGCTTAGGACTTCCTTCAAAGTAGTAAGTCCTGTTCTTCAGGAATTGTTAACATTTTTCAACACCATGACAAAGATGTAATTTTATACTTTCCACATTAACATAAGTGACAAAGCAATTTTTAAAAGTATTTTTCCTCAGTCAATTTACACCAGCAGTTTCACTCTGCCACTTCTATGCTAGCCACAAGCTATAGATATCAGTAATGACCCCCAAATGCCTGAGAGCTCACCAGTTAATATTTACAACATATGAATGCAGAATTCTTCTACTTGAAGTGGAAGTAACAAGTAGCTTCCACTAAGAAATACAAATAAATCAAACAACCTGTCTCAAGTTACATACATTGCCAAAACAAAAAACACATAACTGCTACTTGTTTGGGGAAACTGCCTGAATTTTCAGCTCAAGTAAGAGACATACTGTTTAGAGGAAAAGCTAAGCCTGGGTATTTCTGAACTCAGTTCACTCTAAAAGGGCCTCCCAAGACTGAAGCAGCACACATTTTCAAACATATCTGAAATAGTTAAGTTGCTCCACCCCAACGCATACAGAAGTAACAACATTCCTGGAGCAAAACAAGCTTTTGGGAAGTTACATAATTAAAGACTGACCCACCTCCCAACTGAAAGGAGTAGCAGAACTCCCCAACTTGTTTCAAGTGTAACTGAACCAAGCCTCTTGCACACAAAAGCAGATGATATTTCTTTCATGCAGTCTAGACACAACTGCAATGGTTAAATACAAAATAATAGCAACTCCATGCTACTATCAGTGGGCTTCACACTTCTACCAGATACTTAAAAACCAGAAAACATATTGTCAGTCAAAACAGAAACAAACACTGCAAATACAGGTGAAAATATAACCAAAAGCAGAGAGATTAGTATACAGTCTAATATTATCAATATTTATAGAGCAAACACCTAATCAAAGAGCACCATCATACTCAAGAAGGGCAAAGAAGGACAAATGCAACACAAAACAGTTGAGAAAGCAACCAACCATACAACATTCCAAAAGGAAAAATAATCTCTTTCTCAAAAAAGCTATTAGACACAGCAGAGAACTAGGAAGTAAGTAACAGCAGAAAATCAACAAGAAATTAAAGCGGCAGGGGACTTCAAAACACCATATGATAATAAAAAGCATTAATATTACACTTTGAGTGGGGGACTAGAGGTCAAATAAGGAAAAAAGTGCCCTTAAACAAGAGCTAAATGTCTCAGAAGTAATAACAGTCTCATTTACAGTTGCATTCAAAAACAAGAAACACAGCACCAGAAGCAAGCCATCATGCAGCCCAGAAGCTGAGAGGAGGATGAGAAACAGGTCAGTGGCTGAGGAGGTTCAGTCTGAACAGATCCTATCAAGTACCTGAACTGACCCCAGTCCTATCTCTGCTTCCTGGGGCTACAGCCCATCAGCTGAATTTATTTAGTGAGACCAGGTGAGCACTTTCAGTGGGGTTCCCACTCCTGCACACCAGTATAAGCACAATAAACAAAACTACTCCTAAACCCATAAGTTGCACTGAGCTTTCAACCATTACAAACATTAACCTGAGCAGCTGTCAACAGAGAGAACAAATATTTCCCATTTTTAGAAGCTAATAAATGAAGTACCGGAAGAACAATTAGCACATCTACACACTGAGCAGCATGGCAGGTGAGATCAGAATTCCAGATTTCCTGGCTTCTGTTTCTACCCTTCAGTCACTGCTGACCTACATTACCTTTGTATTTTTCACCTGCTTCTAGTTTCTCAACTATTTTGATAGCTAAGGTAGTCTGCAGGAAAGTGAGCAGGAAGTAAAATAACCAGAGTTAAAATAAAAACTAATTGACAAAAATTGGCTACTACTTCATGAAAAAAAATACTTCGCACCTTCTTTCATTATGGCTAATGCCAGATGAAAGACAAAATACCACATTTTTATGTATTTGTATAAATTTTACAATATACCAGGTAACATCAGCTGTGCCCTACAAAATTCTAACATCAGATTTTATCAAAGAGCAGATAAAGGCCAATTGTACTACTTGTGGTATTAGTAGTCACTTGTACTAACGTTATGGTAACTCTGTTTTTTGACTTACAGCCTCATTATGTATTAACTTATTAACTCCAAAACTCTCATCCAATGAGGCAATGCTGCTGCCAAGGACAACCAAACCCTATTTCTCAGAGAACTGGTGAATGTCTAATAGAACAAATTAAATCACTTTTAGTCAAAAATGGTTGCCCGGTAATAAAAAAATAGAAATTAATCAAACAACCCACCTCCTGAGGTTATGCACATTGCCAACTCAAAATCAAAAACAAATATTCACACTAGAGGCACAGGAAGCTCTACTAAGTGCCATTAACTTTAGAAGCAGTTGAGATTTTTATGAGCCCTTACACTTTGAAATGTAACTTTCCAAATGGGAACTGCATTAACCAGTGCTGCCTGTCTACATAGCTGGGAACAGACAACTTCAATTCCTTTGCTACTGTTCACAACTTCTTTATACAACTGCCTGACAAATTTACTAAACCCATTTTGGTTTACAACAGTGTCAATGCAAAAAGGATCAATGTTTTTGCATCCCTTGCTCTCTCACTGGGACATCGCAACAAAGGTACTGTGGGACCACTCCATTATTTTATCACCTTCAGGAAAAAAATCAAGTCAGCAACCAAAAGAAGAGCAGCAAAACAGCTTTCAAAACAAAACAAAAAGGAAATAGTTTTTTAATCAAAAAATAAGAAAACAGAGTTATCTTACACACTGAAGACAGAAAAGCAGTATGTCTTCACAAAAAAATTACACCAGACTTCTCCTTCTCAACTCACACAAATTTAAATACCTTCTCCTGCTCCTCCTGCTACAGATGAAGGAGTTCATGCTGAAACTCTCAAAAATAAACATTAAATATCTTGCCTTTGTTGAGCTCTCAGGTACCCCATAAAGCTTTCAAATCCAGTGCCAAATACCAGAGTGCTTGTGAGCAGGCAAAAGAAACAAATTGGCAATAGAACAGGACATGCAAATAAACAAAGGAAAAAAATAACAAGTGTAGTTTAGAGAAGCAGAGGAGCATGGGTAAACAGAAGTCAGTTGTATGCTATCACAAAGAACTGGAACAAGAGAAAAAACTTAAACACAAATATCCCTGCCTTTTTAAATGCAAGCTGCTAGGCATAGTACGTTGGGAAAAATCCACGTGTATTTTCGTTTAAGTGAGCATGGGCCAAACATGCCTTTTGGTCATGTCACCCTTCCAAAGTTGTTCCACTGGCATTCCACGCTGTCCCACTAACATTTAAAGCGTTAGAAACTGGAATACACCAATAAGCATTTTGAGGTGTCATTTACAGTATAATAAAATGCACAACTGTTCTGCCTGAAAACTTTAAAAGCAGTACATACCATAAAGAAACCTAATTTATCTACCAGACTGGGACAAAAGAGAGAGAACTCGACCATTCTTGAAAAAGGACTTGAAACCATCTTAACAAACTGATTCTCAAACAGCAGTCTACCACTAATACACACCCACAGCTGCAGCTTCTTACAAATCAGAGCTCACAGATTTTTGATGAATTTAAAATCCATGAAACCGTAAAGCAATACAAAACCACATAAATTATCAGGGAGACGCAGAGTGTGAGCAGGGCAGTACAGCGCAAACAACTAAAAACCTAAAGCAGGAGGAACCCAGGCAAACACCCAGGTGAGTTCTTCGACGCCCAGAGCCCCCAGCACGGTGAGACTCACGCATTCCCTCTACTGACACAACTCCGCGGCTCTGCGCTCTCCACCGCGCTAAGTGCTGGGCGACATCAGCCGAGTAGACCCGGACAGCAAGGCCTCCCCGCCGGGCAGCAGGCGAACCGGGCAGAGAGCGCTGCCCGGAGCCCGGGGAAGCGGAGGCCGGCCCGGGAGCGCGGGGCAGAGTCCGGGACAGGCTCCAGCCGCCGGGCGGTGGCCGAGTCACAGGCCGCAGCCGGGGCCCAAAGGCAGCCAGCGGCCCGCGACAAGTCTCACCGGCAGAGGCCGCGGGAGGGCACGGGACGGCTCCCACGGGCGGAGAGCCCCGCGCCTGGCGCTATGGCGAGGCCGCAGTCCGACCGCGGGCAGACACAGCGAAGGCACACAGGGGCCGGCGGGACCTCGCGGTCCGCGGCAGCAGAAGCCCTGCCTGGCCCACGGCGCGGAAAAAGGAACGGCAGAGGCACAAGTGGAGATAGGCAGGGGCGGCAGGCGCCGCGACTCCACTCACCGGGCCGGTCCCTGCAGCGGAGGAAGCGGCAGTGGCAGGAGCCAGGCATTCAAAATGGCGGCGGCGCGGCCGCAGCACCGATACCGCAGGCGGAGGGATCCGCGCGCCGGCACTCTTCCCTCGGCCTCCTGGCCTCCGTCGGCCACGAGTAACGGGCAGAACCGCGACAGCCTCGGCGGGAACAACGGCGAGACAGCGCGACACCGGCGGCGGCGCGGCGGGAAAGGGCCGCTCGCACTACTTTTTCCCTGGCGGAAGCACCCGCGAGACCGGGCCTTGACGAGGAGCAGTGCGTCTGCACCGTGGCAGTCACTGATGACGTCAGGTGCGGGGCGGTCCCCGCCGCCAGCGCTCCCCCGTGGCGAGACCGGGCGGGTCGTGCCGCCCGCAAACAGGGTTCCGCTGGGCGGGACGGCCCGGGCGGTGTCGGCAGGAAGACCCACCCCGCCGATTTCTTACGCTTCTTAAGAGCTGAGCGGTAGCCCCAGGGGACCGCGTCATGGTCCCCT
>VZTY01028609.1:311681-332186 GCA_013400935.1 Turnix velox | reverse complement strand
CGGACGGTGGGTTCGGGCGCCCTCCGCTTCCCGGGCTGGGAGTCGTCGCCTTGTTCGTTCTCAGGGACGGCGCTCGGGATTCCCTCAGTCCCCGCAGTTGCAGGGTGCTCCTTCCGCTCCCGGTGGCAGGGCCGGGACTCACGGCTCCCTCTGTTCCCGGTGTAGGTGAGGCGGCGGCCGGCGGCGGGGATCCGGGAGCCGGCGTGTGGCAGCCCCAGCGGGTGCCCCCATGAACGAGCGTCGCGGCCGGGACAGCGTGGGGCACCATGAGAGCGGGCCACGAGCGGAGCCAGGAGTGCCTCCCGCCAAAGAAGCGGGAACTTCCCTCCGCCAGCACCGGCAGCGAGGCGGGACGGGCGGGGGGTGCCCAGGCCTCGGGCGAGGGCCCCGAGTGGGCCCGGACAGCAGGGCCGACCCCTGCCGCCCCGCGCTACGGCCCCGGCGAAGCCGCGGAGACGGTGACGGGGCTGACGGTGGACCAATATGGGATGCTCTACAAAGTGGCAGTGCCACCCGCCACCTTCTCCCCCACGGGCCTGCACCCCGTGGTGAACGTGAGCCCCCTACCCCCCGCATTCAATGTGACCTCACCGATAATCCAGCACCCTGGAGTGCCCTACCCTCCCATCCACTATGCGCAGATCCCTCCCACGTCTCTGCAGTTCATCGGCTCCCATTACACAGTGCCCTACGCTGTCCCTCCTGGCTTTATGCCTAGTCCTCTTCTGTCTCCTTCCACCAACCTCACCGCTTCTCACGTCCCCCACTTTGTGCCATACGCCTCTCTCTTCACGGAAGAAGCCACTCCTTCCCCCCAGACTACCTCTCCTACCCACACCTTCAACAAATCCACTTCTGCGGTCTCTCCTTCTGGCCAGATGCAGCATCATCCTGGGACCCAGCCGTTAGATATTGCACCAGGTAGAATTCCTGTTTATTATCAGATGTCCCGCCTCCCACCAGGGTATTCAGCATACGAGACACCTACAGCAGGTGGAAGCCCAGAGTCTTCTCAGCAAGACAGCCAGCTGAATTCAGAGGTGGCTGCTGCCAATGGTGGACAGAGACATTTGGAGCATAATGTGGTGAGGAGGACCAGTGAGGCTGGGGACTCTGCCAGCAGTAAAACTGAAAACTGTCTGCCAGGGGCTGCATCGGGATGCGTGGTTGATGGACAGTTTCTTTCAGGTTACCAGACACTGGCAACAGAGGGCTCTGTGTCAGCTCACAGAAGCACCCCAGATGCTGATCTGGAAGTTCAGAGGGTGGTGGGGGTGTTGGCATCTCAGGATTATCGTGTTCTGGCCACCCAGAGAAAAGATGACCCAAGCCCTTTAAACCTTTGCCATAATATCCCAGATCAGCAGGGGGAGTCAAAGGACGTGTTGAGGAACGCGGTGGAAAGGGCTGCTGCTGAGAAAAGCCAATCCAGGAGTCCATATGTAATTTCCCCCGAAGACACGGTTAGACAAAGACAATTAACCAAAGGAATGGTGATAGCCAACGGCAAGCCAGTCCTGGTTCCTGTCGGATCTGAGCCCATCAGGTCTTTCCCTTCAGAAACCCTGGTGAGGCAGAGCCCAGACACTCAGGCTCAAGGAAATGTGCTTGAAAAGGACCTGGCCCAGCTGCAGCCACCCAGCTCCTCACACTTGCCCTCTCACTTCATGAAAGGAGCCATCATCCAGCTGGCTACCGGGGAGCTGAAACGGGTGGAGGACCTGCAGACTCAAGACTTTGTTCGCAGCGCGGAGGTGAGCGGGGGCCTGAAGATCGACTCTAGCACCGTGGTGGATATTCAGGAAAGCCAGTGGCCTGGGCTTGTCACACTGCATTTTGTGGCTGGGGAGCAACAAAGCAAAGTAAGCATTGATGTGCCCCCAGAGCATCCCTTCTTTGTGTATGGCCAGGGCTGGTCCTCCTGTAGCCCAGGGCGGACTGCTCAGCTCTTTGCTTTGCCCTGCCACAGGCTGCAGGTGGGTGATGTCTGCATATCAGTCAGTTTACAGAGCATGAACGGCAACTCTGCTTCTCAGGCTAACCACCCTCTCACAGATCAGCTGATGTCTACTAGGGAGAGATCTGAAAGAACACCTCAGGGGTCCAGAGAACCGTCTGATAGAGCTGCTGAAAGGAAGAGCCACACAGATAGAGATGGCACAGCCCAGAGCTCTCATGCAGACCCCTCTCAGCCTGAGT
This sequence comes from Turnix velox, assembly GCA_013400935.1. NCBI lineage: Eukaryota > Metazoa > Chordata > Aves > Charadriiformes > Turnicidae > Turnix > Turnix velox. Next base: position 329,987 of record VZTY01028609.1, on the reverse strand, counting down.
CTGGTGGTCAGTGTGGCTGGACACCCCCAGGCTTCCAAAGATACAGTGTGCAGACAGAGGAGCCTCGGCCCTCGCTGCTCCGTCCCTCTTTCATTCCCCAGGAGGTCAAGCTGTCTATCGAAGGGCGTTCTAATGCAGGAAAGTGATCCCTTTGAGGCTGAGCTAGAGCATCCCCTGTGGGTGAGCCTCACCATCAGGTGGAGAAGTTGCACAGGCTTTGTGACAGGTTCACCAGCAAGGCTGCTTTCTGCCCTGCAGGACTGGATTTATTCCATCCAGTTCAGTGGCTGACCAGTTCCTCTTGGGGAATCAAGAGGACTCCAGTGCCTCAGGGAGCAGCAAACAGCTAGCTGGGGTAGAGAATAGGGATGTGCTCATGAGCTTGTGATGAGACCATTCCAGAGGTTGGAGGCTGGGGCTTTCTCACACCTCCCTGAACAACTGATTCCCTGCAGGGCAGGGTCTAAGCATTCAGGATAGGTGGGGAGATGAGGAGGGCAGACATGGCTTAAGGTAACAGTTAAAATTGCTGAAGATTTTATTCCTCCTTTCTCACAATGATGGGGAGAGATGGGTCCCCACTGGAGTTTAGGGGGCTCTTCTCCCAGTATCCTTTTTCTTCACACATGCACTTTAAAAGGACCGTTCACCAATGGAGCTCTTGAGGGCAGGACAGAGATGCTTCTCTGGTGGTTCTGTTTAATGTCTCTTCCACTGAATCCAACTGCTCTTTCTTCTTGCAAAGAATGTACAGATTTGAATGAATCACAGAAATTCGAGAGGAAGGACCAAAAGGATGGCTTTGGGTATAGGTGAATAGGGAACTTGAGCACTTGGGATGGGACTCAAGCTGGGATGGGAGATGTAAGTTTCCTGCTATAAAATACATGTAATTATTTGCCATCAGATCAAATCTTTCCTCCCATGTTAATAACTTTCAAAAGATAACTCTTGCCTTTATAACTTTTGCAGAGCTTAGCCTGTGGGTGAATGGGGCTGGGTTTTCTTTTTTGATTGGATTTTGGGTTTTGGTGGTTTGGAATTTTTTAAAACCTGGGGTAAAATGTATTCAACATTCTCTAGGGAAGGATGGAAACGTACCCTCTTTCTGTGAGAATAACCGAGACTATTTTGTAATTAAACCAGAAGATAGCTTTCCAGATGGCAAATTCTTCCCTGCGGGCAGTTTCCAACATAAGCTCTAGACAAGAGATAAGTGTTTGTGCATGTGCAGGCAAGGAACAAAGTTTCTGCTAAGTACAGTTCTATGATTAATGTAGGGACTCTAAAAATATCACAGCATCAGAGGGCATTTTGGGATGGGTTTGTGTAGTTTTTCTGGTGCTTCTCTTTAGAGTTGCTCTTAGAACAACATGGTGAAATCAAGAGTAGTTTTATACACAGTGAGATTTGATACAAATGTATATTGATACCTCATTATGGTAATAACACTCCATTTGAGTGAAGGCTCCTGTAGTTACACTAATTTGCCCTCTCTGATGATGTGTTATGACACCAGCTCTTAACTGCTTAGCTAGAATTAAAAAGAGTCACTATTATGTTGAGGATAAGAGCCTTCACTGACTTAACTTAGGTTAAGTATTCTTTGTATTAAGGTGCCCATCTCTGTGCTAGGACCAGGCTTTTGAGAGAGTTGCTTTTCAATATGCAGGTCCCTGCTTAGAGTCCTGAAGCTGCTCCTGATGTTCAGCATACTATTTTCTGTCTCCCTGCTCTCATTTTGCTAAAGTTTTCTGTCAGGCATGTCTTACTGCTCGGGCACTGCTTCTCTCTTTCCCTGAATGGTGTGTATATCAGCTCCTCTCCTGAGCTTAGCCATCCTTCAGTCAGCTTGCATTGGAGGTGTCTCAGGGCTGTTCTGCCCATTTCCCAGGAATGTGTCCTGTAACAGGTTCATTTCAGTTGACTCTGAGGTGGAGGGCTGTTCTGCCTGGGTATTAGGCAAATTAGAGAGCCTCCAGAAATGGTCTCTTCCCTCCAAGCCTGTTTTCCTAGCACATTGCTAGCCATTTCTGTTGCCTTTTAAATGCCTGCACCAGGAGGAGGATGATTTCTTTCCAGTCAGGAGATGACAATGTATGCTACTCAAGCCTTCTGTGTTTGTGCCTCATGGGAGGTTCTCCAGAATGAGGATGCTGCCTCTGTCACATGTAACTTCCCCCAAATGACATACTGCTTCCTGTCTCATCAGCTGCACTTGAAATGTATGAAGTCATGGTGATGCTGTAGTGTGAAGGTTCTGCCTCCCTGGTTGCAGCAACTGTGGGAGCAGATGCTTGTTTCCATGGCACCGTTTTGTCAGTAAAATGTACTGTCCAGGCCCAGGTGCTCAGCCTCATCACCTTGCTTCTTTCACAGTTGCTGTTTGTTGGACTCTCCTACACAAAGACCTGGAATTGTGTTGGTTAGTACTTGATGCTCAGGATATCCAAGGTGGCTGTGGCCAAACACAGAAGGCAGAGGAGTCCAGGTTCTCTCACCTGCTCTTTGCATGGAGCTTGCAGAGGAATGCAGGGCTGTGGCAGGCGGGTAAGAAAGGGATCTGGCATACCTGTGGCATGTGAATGTAGATGGACTGGCTGCACGCATAGAGGGAATGTCTGAGCAGCTGAAGGGTGCAGAGCCCCTCTTGTACAGCATTGAACACAGGAATCACTGTCTCCTAGAGAGGGTTTGGAAGGCCTGCCTTATCTCATATGTGTTACTGTAACTACTACTCCTAGATCTCAACCGCACTGAACAGTGATCTGAAAGGGCAGACACCAGTGCATGAGACAAGATGCTGTGTGGCTGAAATAGCTTTGTACTGTAGGCAGCTGAAGGGCTGTGAAGGTGCTCACCCTGGTCTTGGGCTGACCGTGCATCTGTTGAGGGTGGTTGTGAGCTCTGTGAAACAGGCCAGGGTGAATTTGACCTCGGTGCTTCTATCCAGACTCCCTGTCAGTCCCACTGCTGGGGATGTTTCAGCTGCCAGCTCTATGAAAGCAACAGTTTGGGGCACATCTCATGGCAGGGCATCGAGATGATGAATCTGGGCACTTGGCTGCTTGCCCCAAAGGTGATGGGCAGGAGGAGGCCATTGTCAGCCTGCTAGCCCAGCTCAGCAGTACTTGTAATCACTGGAATCTGTCCTTACTGGGCTGGGTTGCTCAGCACCCATGGTGGTTTTCATGTTGAGCCTTTCCTGAGATTAGGGAATGTGTGAGACAGGCTCTGCTGCTGGCAGAAAGGCTGTGAATGAGCCCATGGAGGAGGCTTTAATTTCTTAGGTTTACATAGGGAAAGGAGTTGATAAAGCCAGGAAGAACATTGTGGAATGAGATGGTTATCCAGGCTTTTCTGCTGGCAGAGGTGTGACAGGCTTCTCAGAGAAATATGCTGCTATTGGGAAGGGGAGCAGAGCTGTGGTCTCCTGGCCTCAGTCTTACCCAGCTCACACTCTGTGGCAAGAGTCTGTAGGTCATGATAATGGGTGCCTGTAGCCATCTGTCCCATCTCATAAAACATTCCTCGGGTCAGCTGCCCCACAGAGGCCAGGTCTGTTTCTAGGCTGTGCAAACACTGTTGCTCCAGGAACGTGAGACTTGCTCCAAGTGACGAGCGCTCATCACTACCAGACTATGCAGAGGAAGCTCTGTCTGGAAAGAAGGAAAGCTGCAGAGGCCACTCTGCCTCCCCTTTCCAGCAGGTGCACAAGTATAATGCACTTTTCACATTAAGTGTCCCTGCTCCCCCCTGTCCCCACCCCACACTTGAAGTCACTTTCCCCCGTAGAGAACTAACAATCCTTGTTACTCAGAAGATATTGTGAAAGAAAACTACAGCAGCCTGAGTAGCCCAAATGCTAGTTCCTGCCCACAGCAGTACATGTGCCTTTCCCTAGCGTCGCTCACAACTGCTCTTTGTCTTTCAGGCTGTCCTAGGGCCTGAAACTTGCAGAAGCTGCTAAGATGGCTACGAATGCACATATTCTGTACAGAGTTTGGCCCAGGGTGTGTTCCGTGTATGTATGGCTTAAAATGCTGATGGTCAAGGCCCTTCCCACGGTCTTCTCATCTGTCCGTGGAGGACAGGACTTGCCCCTAACGTCCTTCTAGGCTGCTGCCACCCCACCCTGCAAAGGCACCCGTGCTCTTTCTCCTTGTGTTCTGCTTTCGTGGCACCTTAGGGCCAGGGGAGGGTCTGCCCTTGCAAAGCAGAGAACCAGATGTGTGGCACTGGGGGAACCGGCTGGGCTGCGCTGAGGCAAGGAGGTCTCTGTAGATAAGTGCTGATCCCTCAACTATAATCCCAGTTATGTAATGGCTGTATTAACATGTAACCAACCGCATTGTATCTAAAGCCTTAGAACTAGTCAGGTGCTCCCCTCCTACCTTGTTCCTGCCCCTCTTCTCCTCCTGATCTTTACAAAGCATTAATAATTCTAAGGATAATCTCTATTTTGTTGTGCTTTTTTTGTAACTGTTTTAAATAAATCAATTTGTACTGTATATTTGTACTTTTGGTGAGATCCTTTTTCCTGTTTTACCATTTTAAGTCTGTACTTGGCTACACACAGATTGTATTTTTATTGTTAATGCTCTTATGAATATTGCATTTAACTTGTTGACTCTGTAAACACATTATATATCTATATATCTATATATATATATATATATAAACCAATAGCTTTTCCTTTGGTGTTTGAGACTTTTTGCTTGTCTGTAGCACGACTGATCATTAGGATGTGGCTTCTCTGGCGTTTTGCAGGGGGATCAGGAGACCTGTGACAAGGGCAAGGTAAAGCCTGTCTGACAGATGGATTATGGGCCATAAGTCTGTGTTCAAGTACTTTTGCTTTTATGTGGCCTCTTTCTTAACCCCCTTGGAATAATGACCGGGTTCTGGTCACACTGCAGGGAAAGTTTTAGTTACAGGTTGCAGAGTAAAGCTGCATCTCTGCTGACTGTGAACTCTGTTGGAGTAGGAAAATGGACCAATGATGAATGCTACTCCAAGTAAGTGTGTGATGGTGTCGAGAGAAAGAAAGTGCACAGCCATTTCCAGGGAGACAATGTCCTCCTTTGCTTCCTCTTTAAGAGCACAAACTGAGGGATTTACTCCTGGAGGAGCTGTGGGCTATCAAAGACCTCAGCTCCATAACTCAGGATGCAGTAAGACCCCTTTTTAGTGATGTACAGCAGACCTGCAGCAGCCCAAACCCTTCTGTGGGACAAGGGTTCGAGAGCAAGATGAAGCACAAAAGGTAAAGAAGAGGACTAAACTAACATGAACATTAATTTATTTTCCCTCTGCTCCCAGGCTGTGACGTAGCCCCCAGAGCAGACCGTTTCCTCAGAATCTGTTCCCACCAGGGTTACTTTGGCAGACATCTCTCAGCTCTGCTCTCCTGTGTTCAGAAGAAAAGCAAAGCCATCTGTCAGGGAGAGTCAGCCAGGGACCCACAGCAGCCTCCAGAGTGTGGAAGCCTGCTGGTGCACCTGTGGCTGGTGCAGCAGAGTCGACACAGTTCTTGGCTGTAGCTCAATGCAGAGCACCGTCGCTCTGCTCCTCAAAGGTCATTTTGCCCAGCAGCTGGCTCTCCAGCTCCACGTTGCTCACTGGCAGCTGGAAAAAGTTCATTTCGGCTGCTAAAGCGGCCATGGCGGAGGGATCCTGGCCAAACTGTGCCCGCAGCATCATGTCCATTTTCTCCAGGCGCCGTTTGAGTCTCTTGGCCTCACGCTCCCGGATGAGCCGAGCTTGACGTTTCTCCGGGGTCTCGTTAGCGCGTTTCAGCCGCATGGCTTCCCGGTCCCTCTGCAGCCGCCGTGCCCGCTGCTCGTCTGTTTCCTGCATTCGCTGCAGACGTTTGGCTTCTCGATCCCGCATTCGCCTCACTTCCCGTTCTTCGGGGGTCTCGTTGTCCCGCCGGCTCTTCTTGGCCGTGCGCTCCCGCTCCAGCCGCTGCAGCCGCACTTCCAGGGGCTCGTTCTGCCGCCGCAGCGCCCACTTCCTCATACCGGGCGTCTGTGCCTCCAGCAGCTTACGGTAAGCAGCACAGTTGTTGCACACTAGGAGGATGCCTGCAGGATATACAGGGGTGTGAAAGGCAATGTCTTTCCCCTCGCCACCGGAGGGACCCTCGCTCTGCGGTGCCGGCAGCCGATCTGCACTGAGCACCTCTGGCAGCTTCTCACTAGAAAGCAGAAAGAGCAGAGAGTCAGAGACTTGGTGCTGATGGAAGAGCCCCCATCACAGTCTGCCCAAGGAGCTGCACTCAACGGTGGCCCTGCTACAGCCCGCACAGGGGCTTCTGCTGAACCATTCCTGTCCACAGGTGTGTCTGAGCATCTAAAATAAAGCAACACCCTATCCAGGGATAGGAAGGGGGTTAGCCCAGAGCAGTATCTGGGTTGGAAGAGCACAAGAGCAGGAATTAGGCAGCAAGCTGCTCCTCTCTATCTATCATCTCTGAATTTCTCCTTTCAGGTCTGTTCCACTGGCCAGTGGATAGTCTTCCACCAGGCAGGACACAAAGAACATGTCGGTTTCTGCCTGTAGTAGTGCTCTGAAAGTGATGAACACATCTGGACAGTACAGCCTTAATGCTGATTGATTGCTGGGCAATAGCTGCAGCTGGTTATTTCTCCAGTGACTGGAGACCCCAGTACAAGCTGCACAGTCCTAGTTCTCCACAGAGCAAGGAACTCTCTTTTAGCAACACAGCCTGTGGGGGTTTTAGCAGCTGATGCAGAGCTGCGGACAGGAAGGGAGTGAGGGAAGCTCTCTCAGTATGAGTGTTCACAACTCTCTTGCAAGCCTTTTGGTCCAATGCCTGTGTCATTTAAGGTGACCCACATAATCTCTAGTGTGGGAACCCCAGCCCACTCACCAGCCAGGGTGACCCTGACCTGTTGAAGGTGACGTGGCTGGTGAAGCGCGCTCCACACACCGCGCAGTTGGACAGCTGGTCCTCTGAGTGGATCAGGAGATGTCGCCCAAGGGATCCCGGTGAGCTGAGGGCTCTGCCACATACAGGACACATGTAGCTCTTGGCACTCACCACAGCTGCAGTGTGCTGCAAAACAACCACGAGGCTGTTCGTTACAAATTGCCCATCTCCCTGCCCAGTCTGAGGCACACTCAGCACATACAGCAAACCATTCCCTTCAGCCCTGTGGAATGGGAACACAAGCTCAAGGCATTTGGGGTGACACAGGTCAAATAGCAAGGAGGAAACATTTCCACAGTTCCACTCCAGTGCAAAAGAAACAATTAAGGATAAACCACTTGGATTGTAAGACCCGACTCTTATTTTCAGAAATTCAGCTGAGGAGCTGCTGTTGCTGGACAAAGCATGACCGGACTAACAGTAGGCGGGATGCTGGGGAGGAAGTGCTTAGATGGAGAAAGCTGGTGCAGGTAAGTGGCCAATTCAGTTGTGCTTCATTTCTTCTTTAAATACTTTTATGTGCTGTGAAAAGGGCACTGACAACAAAACCTGTGAGATCTCAGCACAGAATTCCTGCAATACTGGAATAATTTCAGAAGAAGAACAGCTATTTTCATGGGCAGGAACTGTAATAAAATTATAAAATAAAGAATTGAGTGGTTTGGAAGAAGGTTTCTTATTTCAATGAATTAACTTTTTAATCTGAAGGAAACTCCTGGCCTTAGCCTGCAACTGCTTGGAGAGACTGCCTTAGGATAGAATTGTATTTTCCTGATCTGCAGATAGTACCTTGCTTATTCTTTCCCTAGGACACCTTCTGGACAGTTTACTGATGTAAACTTCAATCACATCCTTGCCAGAAGCTCAGTTCTGTGACTGAAAAACTCAGAATAAAGCTTTAGGTTGTTTAAGGATTTGGGGCTTAAGGCCAGATATATCCCCTTGTATTCTCTTTGGAATCATCCCCTACCTGGTATACATGAGCAATGAGCTGCTCTCTGCTTCCACACTCCAGCTGGCAGAGGGGACACTGTGACAGTCCCAGCATAGGGTCAGCATTCAAACTTCCAGGCACCTGCAGGGAGGAAAAGCCACTTTGTGTAAGGAACACAACCATAATACACTCCTTTAGTATCTAGTCAGCCCTGCAGGCAGGCCTTGAACAGATCAAGTGCTGTGTGCCCAGTCCTACTGGTTTGTGTTCTTGCAGTCTGAAATTTCCTTCAGGTAGCCTCTGAGCAAAACTCCTGCTGTCTTGGGGAGAATAGCCAGAATCCTCAGGGTCTCTACTCACACCAGAGTGCAGGAAAAGGCATCAGAACTGAAGGAAAGGGCAGACTTTGCACAATCACCTTGACCAGCCAGGAGAACAGCACAATCTGTCTCCTGTCTCCTGTCTCCTGTGCCTGGCAGCTCAAGAGCTCTTCATACCCTTTCCTCCTGCCAGGAGACATTTGGAGGAGGTGGGAGGGAAAAAAAATGTAAGAAACCACCATGAGTACAGGAGATGTTTAGACAGGATCCTTCTCTCTCCTTGGGTGGTGAGTTCAGAGCCAGTAAACACTTGCCTCATTTTCTCTCACTGGTGGGGTTCCAGCCACTGGTTGTTCTGCATTCTCTAATTCCTTCTTCACTTTCACCATTGAGCCGTCTTCCTCAGATGTATGGGAAGAAGCTTCATCCTGGGTAGTTTCCTCATCATCACTGCCGCCTAAAACATGAGGAACAGTTATTCCATGTGCCAGGATCTTATGAATATTCAAGTCCTTAACCATCCCAACCAATAACACCTCGGCCTCTACCCACCCCCTCTGACCAGGGGCTCCATTTAAACTGGGGGTACATCAATCCCTGAAGTGCTCTGTACAGTCCCTGGACCTAGTTTGTCACTCTGCTTTGCTTGACAATTACTGAACTGTCCTTGGGCTCTGCTGCTGTTACCACCTTGCTCTAGTAACTTGGGATGGCCTCCCAGGGGTGAGGTCATTGCCCAGTCTCTGTCATGGTGGTCCCTGGCTCTAGGTTTGCCTTCCTTTAGGGAGCAGCCCTGCTCTTGCTAGTGGCTGACACTAAGCTTTCACAGGAGCCATGGGCTAACCCAGAAGAGATAAGTAAGATGGTCCTCAGAGGACCCCCACAAGCTGTGTGGCACCTAGCCTTGCCCTTTGTCAGAGTCTCCCAGTCCACTACTGTGACACTATTGGTAGGGGCAGAACTCACTGCTGCTGGAGTCAGGGTCTTGCAGTGGATGAATGGCTGGCCTTTGGTCCCCAAGAGCTCCAGGAAAGTTGTTTTTCATCATGGCTTGGCGGGCTTGCTCCTCCAGCCCTGCAAAGACTTGCTCCCCTGGCAGCCACAAGGACAAAGAGTCAGACTGGTGCTGTTCCATTGCTTTCACCACCAAGGCTTGCCAAAAACACAATGGCAGTGGAGCTGCTCACCTGCACTGTGCAGAACCTCTGAAGTCACCTCTAAGAAAGCATTTAAGTAATCTCCCTGTTTGCCTACCCTGCAATGCCAGCCTCTTGTACCTGCTGATGTGAGTCCAGTCCCTGCATCTAGAACAGTCTCACTTGGGGAAATATTCAGCATCAAGCTGCTCCCTCATGCTCTTTATATGCCACTCCAGACACACAAAAAACCCCTGTAAGGCCACACGTATCTGCTCTGTGTAGCCAGGAGTCTGTCTTTGCTCCCAAGCTATCTGCCAATAGAGTCTAGGTTGGGGGGAAGCCACTCAGGGATTGACTGTATCCCAGATCAGGCATAGTGCTATATGGCTCTTCTCAATCATTAAGTCCTATTCCCTGCTATAACCAGCAAATGACATAAAAATAGTTCTCCTGAATGCCTGGCACCTCACCTGCTCTCCACAGTGATACTGAGACTGGGGATTGTCCTTGACATGTTCTGTCAACACCTTCTGTGCCAGAAGAACTGAGGACAAGCTGCCTTTCGAGGTGTTTGGAGCTGGTGTTCTCCTGTTTCCATGATGAATAACTTCCTTTGCTACCTTGCCTTGCCCTGGAGAGACTCAGGCTAAAGTAAATCCGTGACATTTCATATGCTTTAAACATAAAACTATGGGAATAAACCCAGAAAGCTAAGATGCTTGTTTAGGATAGCTACAGTCTGTTCTGTTAAAAGACAGTGATCACAAGTGCCTCAACCCAATAGGAGATGGCAAATACACTGAAAGGCAGCAAGTAATTGTGCTTCTGGAAAAGAAAACTTAGAGCAATCCCTGCTAAGGAGAACTCTTGGTTCCCAAGAATATGAATAAAAGGCAAGCATTAATTTTCTTATTAAATCAAACAAATTACTTTGTTCCAGGAGTAGTCATGATTTGCCCCTCTCAGTGGATGAGCTAAGAATGCTTGGGACAAGGTGCTAAAGCTCCCTCCAGGCTAGCTTTGGGGTTAAATTTATGAAGTAATGTCTAAGTTCTCAATAACCACTCAAAGCATAAAGGTGAAAATGCTAAGGAATACACAGTCATTTTTCACAGGAAACAAAAGTCTAACTATAGCTTTCAGAAGAAAATTGTACCTTTTAGTACAGGGCCACCACTGATATCAGTATAACCAGGGAAATTAATTCTGGACCCCAGTCCTGTTATAAGGAGAGGTACATTCCTACATGCTACACTGTTCCAGCCAGCTTTGCACCATACTCATACTCACACTGCCTTCCTGGTGCTTACCTCACCATTTCTGGCAGCACTTTAAAAAGCAGTAATTTATGGAAGATTTCAAAGACCTTCAGAAGTTTCACGGAGACTGTGGGACAAGAGTTTTAATTCCCAACATCCCCATGGAGGTTTCCAAAAGCATTTGAAGGCATTTATCTTTCTGTCTCAAAAATGTGAGAAAGGTTTCTGTAGAAGACTTGGAAAAATCAATCCATGAGGGCTGCATGGAGAGAGGTGCTGCTAGGCACCCTAAGTGTATTTGTCACTGAAAGTGTCAGGTACCATCATGACTGCTGTGACACACAGGCCCCATCAGAACCTATTTCAGCACTGAATGGTTTTCATAACCTGGAGTACTGCTTTTCTGTCTGGATCACAGCCTTGGTGGAACTGAGATACAGACTGTATGAACAGCAGACATGACAGGATTACTGTGCCTATCAAAGAAGCAGATATCCACAAACCCCACCAGGATAAAAGCCTAGTGACCAAAGAAAAAACATTACAAGAGAAAGCATGGTGAAATGAGGAAGCCTGCAGAACACAGGACAGACACAAAACTAAGGTGGGAGACAAACTACCTGTGTCACAGTTAGAAAACAGGATTCTGAAACTTCTCTGCAACTGCTCGTGGAAGCAGTTACACGTTTGTTTTCTTCCTCCCTTCCCCTTCTAGATGGCTTAAGTTTCTGCTGAGCAGCAGCCTGGAGTCTAATGGCAGGTAGCTCCTGCTCAAACACACAGACTCTGCAGTCTGCAGGACTTTAGAGGCTGTGATCTTTATATGAGGTGACAGAGGAAGGAACTCCTATCAGTAACATTAGCATCAATCACAAGAACTAGGAAAGCCATCATGTCTACCAGTGGCCTTTCTGCACAATGTGCTGAGAACCAAGTTAGCATTGATTGAGCACAGTGCAGAGAACTAGCAGCTCACAGCCCGAAACACAAACTGATAACCAAACCAGTTCTGTTAGCAGATGACATCTTGTACATTTTTGACTAGCCTGTATCTAAAAAGGCATCATGGGACTGGAAAAGACAAGCTTTTAAACAGAATTTCTTATGTATTAAACTAAAACTGCCTCCAAAAGAACTTAAGAAAGAGTGTCCTGTTTGTCTACTGATGGATGAGCTTTAGAGTTTTAATGTGTGATAAGTACAGGATTATATTTCTGTTGTTTCTGCACACATATGCTTATGTCCAGACACACCCCCACCCTGCTTCAAATACACTTCCATTCATTTGGAAAGGGAATGAGAAGGGCAAGAGCTCCAGCATCACTGCTATCAGTAAAGTATGTTACGTTCAACAGTGAATTCACAGACTCTTCTCCAGAAGTTTCTTTATTAAATACAAAAAGGGCTGCAAGCTGACCACAACACCAGAACAAGTCACTGCATTTGTTTTACAAACAGCTAGTGATGTAGGACAGTGAAAGATAATACAAACACCTCTGCTTTGCACTCCAGTTCTCCTCTCCATAATCTTGTAAATGAGTGGGATGGCAGGTGAGCAGCTGTGGAGGCAGGGGGCAGCCCTGGGGTACTGTGCAACAGGGGCAGTTATGACTGTTAGGATCTGCTGGTGTATCAACTTGGTAGCCAGAAATTATTTTTCTCCTGAGCCCTTCCCTTCTTGAACTGTAAGAATGCAGGAAAACTCTCAGGTGTTCTGGAAAATAAACACACAAAGAAACAACCTCCACCCAAAATCCACAAAACAAAAGAAACTGCAACATTTCCCTGTCTTCCTTCCTAAACAGAATCGATTCTCAGAGATGAGACACTTTGTTCCCTCCTTGCACATCAGTTTTAAGTCCCTGTTTATGTAGGTCTTCTCTGTGTTCCTTTCCTGGACCTCAAATTTGCAAGTCTTTCCACCACTGTGGATCTAGTCCACCTGCCCCATCGCTATTCTGGGATGTCCACAATGCTGTAGGGGTTACTGAAATGAAAAAACAACACAATTGAAAGAGTTAACAATGGCAGCCCACACAGCCCTTTAAGAACTAAGGATTTTGAAGCAAGTAACATCTCTGCTTGGTTTTGAATACTGGGTGCTATTTCTTGCAATATATTTTGTCTTCAACCCGGGAATATTACAGACAGAAGAAGTGAAGGCACGCTGAAGAGGAGAGAATATGTGTGTGTCAGAGGGAGAGGGAAGGAAATAAAGGATAAACAGGATATTTGGACTAAGATAAACAGAGCTAAGAAGTGGGAATTTACTAACAAAAGTGGTTCTCAAATACGTTCTAAAACAAGGATCACTTGCAAAGGATACAAGCAATAGAAAGAAAAAGCAGCTCATGGGAGAGAAGGGAGAGAAAATAAAAGTGCACACCAACATCTGTAACTCATTTTTGGCAAGCACAAGAACTGCGAGCAGCCCATAACTGATGGAGTGACAGTGCAGCAGTGGGTGTGCCCAAATGCAAGGCAGGTGAATTGCTAAGAGAGGGTCTATACTTTGAGAGAAAAAAAGACCAAATTGAAACAATTATGATATCTTCTATGGAAAAGTGTAACTGCATTGCAATTTTCAGTTCAATGCAGTTTGGGCAATGCAGTAAGCATATTCCAGTATTACAGTTTTATTTGTAACCACTTTGTCAAGTGTGTTTTTCACGCACCACATGGCAAAACAAAGTTAAATTATTAAGTTTTAGTCATGTGCTGCAGCCCTGACAAAGGGGAAATGACTACAATTAATACTGTAGGACTGGCCATCATGCCAAATGAGACTTTTCTATGACAGCCAATTTTAATCCTTGTTTCTCTATCCTTTTGAGTTTCCTTACATATTAAGTTGTTTAAACTGTTTTGACTTGTAACCACACAACTTCCCAGCCAGCTGCTCTGCATGCCAAAGTGATTCTGTGCTAAGTGAGGACAGCACACCATGCTGTTACAAGAGCCAGGTTGAATCAGGGCCATGCCAAGCTGGGAATGTAACCCTGGAAGGAGGTGGCACCAAGCAAGCCAAGGAGAGGAGATCTGCAGCTGTTGCTTGCCCAAGTGAATCCAAGAAAGAAGATAATGTGGAGTGGCCATGCAAGGGATAAGTAGGCATCATCTTCCCATGAATTTGTCCAGTTAGGTATTCACAGTGGTATTTGTGCAAATCCAAAAAGCATTTCCCAGCCCCATAGCCTGCCAAATCAGACCCCAGCTGCATACCTGCTGTCCCTTTTTCTCCTCTCCTCCCAACCACTTCAGTCCCTGTGAAGAAGCCTCAGTAACGTGTCAGCTATGTCTCAGCCTGATTCCTCATTCTGCTGGCTCACCCAGTTCTTGGAGCCGATGCTCTCTCCGTTTATCCTCGTCAGTGCACTGCATGGCATTTCAGGGCCCTCCTGATACACAGCAGACTAGGCAGACAGAGAAGTCCCAACGATTTGCTGGTGTTCATCACAAGACAGACAAGATTTTCCATCCCAAGGTGGAGACATCACCAGTGACACGTTTCTTGTATCTTTCGGTCCATTTATTTTCTTGTGGTTCTACTTGCTGCTCCTCATGGCTCCTGTTGAATAGTTGCTCTGTAGCAATGTACTGTATGTAAGGAGGTGAACAGGTCCCAGAATTCCTCTCTATGGCATACCAGATGCCATAACCTTAACCTCATGCCCATTGGTAGCATGTTTGTCAAATACCTTCCCAAGATAAAAACTAGAGATACAACCACTTGCATTGCAGATAAAAAAACAATGTTCACTGTAAAAACAGTGCACAACTGAACTCAATAATATGTATAGTATCATATATAACAGCACAAGCTTCTGAAGAACATAACCCTTACACAGGGTAGGAAACAGCCCACCTGAACATCATGGAAGCTCTACCTGCACCATTAGAGCTGTTGTACCCTTTGGTTTCCATACACATACAGACTATGACTCTGCACCAGGAGAGGCACTGTCAGTGCATGCCTTACATAAGTCTGAACTACATGGCGGCAGTAGGATCTAGGCGCTCACAGAAGCAGAAGTGTATAGACACATGATGTGTTACGGGCATCATAGGACATACACAGGACATACTAAATTTTGCCAGAGAAAGAATTCCACTGTCATTAATGTGCTACCAGCTGTATTCTGCCCATGTTGAATCCAGCACCCAGAAGCAGGAAGTGGAGAGCACAAGTCAGAGCAGATGCCCAAAGCCACACTTGCCACCAAGGAAAGCTTTGTCAGCTCTCCCACACCTAGCTTCAAGTAGCATATGGGGCTTTCAAGTCCCACACAGCAGTAATTCTCCCCACCACACTCACTGAGTGTGCACGGTGTTAGGCTGTATCACAGTGAATTTTCTTCTAGCACAGAGAACAACATGCAGAGAATCCTGTTGCTGCACCCATACAAAAAGGTAGCACAGAGCAACACACAGACATGCAAGCCAGCAGCATCAGCAAGTGAGGCAGTGTTAGGACTGCAGCATTCAGCTCTCTGTCACATACTCCTCCTGACAGCTGCTACAGCTTAGCAATAGCCACAGCCCTCTCAACAGCCTGTCTACCGAAGTGGAAATTTGTTTTCTTCTTTCCAGCCCAAATTCCAAACATGTCTCCAGCCACAAAGCTGGGTATGAATAAGGTCATAGCTTCAATCCCCCCATTTTTGCTCTGCTGCAATCGGTCAACAAAAGCTGTGAATGTGCAGTTCTCCCTTTGTAACCAAACATCTATGTGTCTCCCAGCTCACTAACATCTCACTGCAGCCTGCCCTCAAGAAGTGCTGATGTACAGCATCTTCAATCCTTTCCATATCAAACAAATGTGAGGATCTTGACAATGCTGGAGACACAGAGACCCGTCATTCTAGCCCAAGAATGATCTGACACATAGAATTTATCTGTCCAGTAAATTACTTAACTACTGCCCATTCCATATGAAGAAAGAGCAAATGATTTATTTAAATCATCTGGCAGAAAACTGAGATACAATGAGCTTAAGTAACATGCCCAAGGCCACTCAGTTGAGTCTGTGGTAGGGCCCAGACTTCCCAGCTTTAGGCCACACATCTACACCACTTTGCTTAGTACTTTCTTTGCTACCCAAGATGGGTCAAAGCCCTGAAGTCACATTTCTTAGTATACTAACTTGCACTTGTGACAGTGTGAATGCAAAGCACAGCTAAAGGCCCTGCAGATACACACCTACCTTTACAGCATTTAGTTGTTTGGTCTATCCCTGTCCTGCCATGCCAGGACACAGCCATCTCCCCTCATGCACAGAGCTGAGTTTCTCTTCTTACAGTCCCTAAGACAAAATGTGAATAACCACTGTTCCCCAACAAACTGCATCTCTTCATCATTCCCCTCCTCCCCATTTCGCTCCACAACAATCCAACTAGGGCAAGGATCTCACGAAGCTATGTAACATCATACTCACAGTGAACTTTGTTAGGAGTGGTCTGTTTCCGACGGGACATGTTTCCCTGACCTGGGAGCACAGTGTTCGTTCCCTCAGCAGAGGGCTCACCTGAGAAGAGAAGAGCCTGTCACACACACCACTGGAACCTTCTGAGCATCTGCTCAAACACTGCTTACTGGCTCAGGGTCATTCCCCATCCTTCTGCCTACAGGGCTCATTCTGCATCACCACAGCCATACTCAGTCCCAGCATCCAATGCGATACACAAGCATTTCACCAACCACCATGTAACAAGCAGTATCACCCAGTTCTCCAGTAGAGTTATAAGCAATCCTGTCCCCAGCACTCAAAAAACTGAGTGCCCCACTTTAAGAATGAAAGAAATCCTCAGCCTAAACATCCTTCTCCCTCCAGTTCATTCCCATGGCTGACAGGGAAAGAGCCAAATTAAACATGCAGGCTCTTGCCCTATCTCCACCCCCCCATATACAGAGACTGAAGGGACACAAGGTCTCACCATGCCCAGAAAGCAGGCATCAGTCACCAGCTAACCCAGCCCAGACAGACAAGGAAACTTTTTCACCCTATGATCACAATATGGTGGCACCAGCTGATGGGATGGTGTGGCCAGTCCAGGGACAGGTCTCAGCCCAGACATATGGTCCTCAAAGGGACTGACCTCGTGACCCTTGCGGACAGGCATGAGAAAATGGAAACAGCAGGGCTGCTGCACCCCCCCTGGTGCCAGGACAGCGCTGGGCAGGCAGGGCCAGGGCCAGGCAGGGACACACAGCGTCTCCTCTCACTGGGAAGGGCCACCAACACCCCACCTGGCACTGGGAGGGATACACTCCTTCGTCCCTCACAGCTGGGGCCACACCAGCCCCCGCAAACTTTACAAAGGAGAAACAACGACTGAGAGAGGAAGAAATCAGCCGCAGCACCCCCCTCAGGCAGACGGAGACATGAGACGAAGCCCCATCCATTTCCCTCAATGGACAGACACAGGGACCCTGTCAGCTTCCCACGGCCACAGGGATCCCAACAGCCTCCAACCGACAGATGGACACAGGGATCCTAACAGACAAACAGAGGGATCCCACCAGCATCCCACCAACAGGAGGACACAGGGATCCTGACAGATGGACACAGGAATCCCATCAGCCTCCCACTGACAGATGGACACAGGAATCCCGTCAGCCTCCCACTGGCAGGCAGACACAGGGATCCTGACAGACGGACAGAGGGATCTCATCAGTCTCCTACTGACAGATGGACACAGGGATCCTGAAAGATGGACACAGGGATCCCATCAGCCGCCCACTGGCAGACTGACACGAGGATCCCATCAGCGTCCCACCGACAGACGGACACGGGGATCCCACCAGCCTCCTATGAACAGAGGGATCTAAACAGCTTCCACCCGACAAATGGACCCAGGGCTCCTCTCAGCCTCCCACCGACGGACAGACCCAAGGCTCCCGTAAGCCTCCCACCGACAGCCGGAGTGATCCAGCCGGCACTCGCAGCACACGGGAGGTGGCGGGAGCGATCCATCCCACAAGCGGACGGACACACGGACAAACGGATCTCCCTCCCCTGGCGGAGGGACTGACAGAGGCCCCCGAGGATGCCTACGGGCGAAGGAGGGACCCATCCCGACATCCCGGACCGACAGAGGGACCGACGCCGCCGCCCCGCAGGTGTCCGGCAGGATCCGTCCCGCCCCTCGCGGGCGAGCAGAGAGCCCCGGCCCGCGGCCCGGCCCGCCTTACCCGGTCCCGCTGTAGACGCCGGGGAACCGCAGACAGACAAAGGGGCGCCGGACAGACAGACGGGCAAGATGGCGGCGCTGCCAGAGCGCGCCGCGCGGGCACGGGCACGGGCGCGGGCACGGGCACGGCTCCGAGAAGCCCCCGGCATCCCCCGGCAAGGCACCGGGAGCGTCACCGGCACCCCCCGTCCCGGCGGTGGCGGTGCCTCTCTGGCTGCCCTGGGGACGCTCCCGGTGCAGCCCTCGCCTGCAGACACCAGGTGCCGGTTTTTGATTTCCCGAAGCATCTCACCTGTTTTTCATGGATCCGTCCCAGCCGGCATCTCCCGGCCGCCCGGAGGAGCTCATCTGTGCCTGCCCGGGCGGGCAGCCGGGGAAGCGCCGCCAAGCCCCAGGCCCCTCCGCTGGTCTGGAAACGGCTCCGCCTCTCAATTGCCCGAGCTCACAATCTCGTTTTCCCTACGAGTTCTTTAAAAAAAAAAGAAAAAAAAAACGAAATATGATTTTAC
>VZTY01028609.1:272665-311640 GCA_013400935.1 Turnix velox | reverse complement strand
TTTTTCATGGATCCGTCCCAGCCGGCATCTCCCGCCCGCCCGGAGGAGCTCATCTGTGCCTGCCCGGGCGGGCAGCCGGGGAAGCGCCGCCAAGCCCCAGGCCCCTCCGCTGGTCTGGAAACGGCTCCGCCTCTCAATTGCCCGAGTTCACAATCTCGCTTTCCCTACGAGTTCTTTTAAAAAAAGAAAAAAAACCCCGAAATACGATTTTACTATTTAAAAGCTGCCGCAAGCGTTATGAACACATGCACACGTTTCGCAGAGCAGGGGCTCAGGGCTGTGTCCCTTCGCGGGCCAGCGGCAGACCCGGAGCAGCTGCTCCCTTGGGGGCCCGCGGGCTCCGCTTAGCTCTCGCCCCGGGACAGCTTACCCTCGGGACTCAAGCCCCCGGCACCGGGCTCAGCCTCGGAACGAAGGCACCACGGCCGCCTAGTCCTCTGAGAAACGGCGATCCCTCCGCCCAGCGCCACAGCACGGTGTCTTCAATGAACCGGCTGCCGTCCTCCGTAGAGGCGGGGCTGGCGGCAGCGGAGCCGCAGGCGGAACGCTGTGCTCCCGGAACCTTTGTGCTGGGAGACGGGTGTCTGCGGGCGTGTGTCGGGTGGACAATGACGTACTCACACGAATAAAAACCCCTCCGCGGGAGTATTTAGTCCCTTCGCGCCGCTGTTCTCGCTTGTGTCGTTGTCGCTTCTTTTCCAGGGCACCCCCGCGTCGGTGCGGAAGATCCTTCTTCCGGCCTTACCTCCGTAGTCACCGGAACGGCTCGGTCTTGCCTCGGGTAAGAAGTAGAGAGTGCCGGCTCGGTAGATTCATGCGCACACTATGCGGTGGTGCGGCTGAGAGAGCCACCATTTTGCTTACCCGAAGCTTGCGCGGAGGGGTAGCCGGTGAGTGAGTGGGGCTGCGGCTGTGGCGGCCGAGCCGGCGGTAGGGGTTGCTGTCAGTGGCCGAGGAGGTGCTGATGGTGACGGGGACTCCTTGCCATAAGTGTCCGCCGGCTGGGACGGTGGCAGGCCGAGGCCTGTGCTGCCCCGCCCGCGCTGTGGGACGTTCCCTCAGCGGCAGCTGGCGGGGGGCGGCAGCGGGGAGGCAGAGGGGGCTCTGTCCCGCAGTCCCCTCGGGGCCACGCCGGTGAACCCAACCCAGGGTCTCTCGAGGGCTTCTCTGAGCTGGCCCTGGCTATTGGGCATCCGGGCGGTGAGACTCGCCGGCTGACTAATGCACCTGGAAACTGCCCTAGCGACAGGGGAATTGCTGTAAGATTAAAGGTTAGTTTCGGTGTGGTCGGTGCGGCGGCAGAGGTGGGGCAGGCCCGGTACAAGAAAGGAAGGACGGGATCGGCGTGGCCGAGAACCTCACACGCAGGACTTGGAGCGACAGAACTTTTTAGAACGACAGCAGGATGGTTGCAAAAGCACGACTGGGAGCTGGCACCTTTTAATCAAAGTTTGATATTGAGGTTATCTATTAAAACAAGTAAATTTAGAGATATTGCTCTCAGACTGGGACTTTTTTTGCAGTATAAAGTTATTTTAATGTTGTAGGAGCATGTTACAGAAGGGTAAAACTTGGTCCTTTTTAATATCAGAATTGTATCATGCATGTATATTTTTGTTGGTGTGTTTTTTGAACTTGACTGGATCTGTGCAACACTGAAATATTTGCATTGATATGTGATTGGATCAGCTAAATAAACCAATAACTATATGCAAAATGCTGTCACTATTCAAAAGTCTGCTCCAGTGTGTCCTTCAGGTACAAGCCAAGATCTTTCTATGTGGTAGTCCTTAAGGAAGGGTCTTTTGATGGACAGTACTTGGCATAACAAAATGCCTTGCTGAAGTGTCTTCTGAGTTAAGTTTTCTGTAGAATTAATGAGTTGAACTGGCTTATGAAAGACTGGAGAAGTTCCAGCTCATGTGTTCATGAGGCAGGAGGATTGTGAGGAATATGAAATGTCAGCCTTTTTCTCCTGATGGCAGGACTGCTATAGCTTTAGTTTGCACAGTCTTTGGGTTAATCGTTCAGCTGTCTTACAATTTGCATATTAATATGTTAGAGGTTGTCCTGGTTCTTGCACTTGGCTTTCATGTTTCTTTAAAAATGTTACTTTATCAATGAAATAACAGAGGAGATTTGTTTGTATGGTAGCTGTCAGAGGTGGCAGCTTGAAGCATTGATTTGCTTCACTCGCCTTTTGAAGGAAGGGAATGAAAGCATGCCTTCTAGGAGCTGTACTATTTATAGTGAAATCTGAGGGTTTTTTCTACTTGCTAGAAATCTAGAGCTGAGTGAAATGTCAAAATATTAGCTCAGCAAGCTCAGCTTACAGTCATCTTTTCCTGGATCATTGCTGGGGGATGCTAGTCTAACGTTTTAGAAACTTTGCTGTGCTCTGGAACTTGTCAATGACTACTGTCACTTGTTCAGATTAAATAGACTCGGGCATTTAATTTCTCATTTTCATGTGTGTGTTCTAAACCTGTTACTGCTTGTAGAATAGTCCACGTTTTTTATCATCTTGCATCTCTTTCTGGGGTCAGGATTCGGTCTGTCAGAATGGGAATATCCAGGAATTTTCTATTCTTTGGTGGCCTTAGTTAGATGCAGGGCTGCAAAGTAGGAAAGGGAATGATGAGTGATGTAGGTCTAGTCCTTTAAAAATACTCAGATTTGGAAGTAATGGGCCTGTGCCTCTTTGGGGAAATGGGATATTATTTTCCCCAAAGTAAAACACTAACTTATGTCTTTCTCATGTGACTTATAGATCCTGATTCCAATCACCTTCTCCTCTTCTCCCACAGAAAGTGTTTATAATGTTGGGCTCTGGGTTCAAGGCTGAGCGCTTGCGAGTCAACCTGCGCCTTGTCATCAATCGCCTCAAATTGCTGGAGAAAAAGAAGAGTGAGTATTTGAGGGGGCATGTGGGACCAAGGATGCTTTTGGAGGTCAGGAAACATGAGGAGATTATTTTTCTGGAGTAAGGTTACATCAATGGGTTAAACATGGAGTAGCCTTTTGATCTTCCTCGTTAGACCTAGGCCTTTGTCTGTCCCAGTGTGCAAGCAGCCAGAGGAGCAGGCTAACCATAACGCCTTCCTGGCAGGTGTTGGATTGCAATTTATGGGGTGGTAGGTGTGGAGGGACATGCCATTTTGCCCCGGGGAGGCCTTTCCTGAGCTTTCTGAGCCCACAGGAAAGTGGAGAACTTCCTGGGTGCTGTGGGAGGCTCTTCCCACCTGTGCTGCCCTGCCCTGCTCAGAGACAGATAAGATCTATGACTCTGGATGTCTAAGGCATGGGAGTGTTCGTAGCTGCTAAAAGCTCACTCTCCTTCCTCCTATTGTGTGCTAGAACCTAGACGCAAGGGCCCCACTGACACTCAACGAAGGTGTAACCCATGTAGTCTTTGTGTATGGTGGGACTGTGGGTATGTATGGAGGTACAGCCTTTGCCAGCACAATGATTTGCTTTGGGTTATGTGCTGTAGCTGAGTTGGCCCAGAAAGCAAGGAAGGAGATTGCGGATTATCTGGCAGCTGGAAAAGATGAGCGTGCCAGGATTCGTGTGGAGCACATCATCCGTGAAGATTACCTTGTGGAAGCCATGGAGACCCTGGAGCTGTACTGTGATCTGCTGCTTGCCCGCTTTGGCTTGATTCAGTCTATGAAGTAAGCTCTGGCCTAGAGGATATCCTGTAGGAGAAGGCCCAGGCCCCCTGGGCTCAGGGAGGGATACTGTGGGGGCAGGCTTGGGACACAGAAGAGCAGCTGCTTGTCTTGTGTCCTGGGGCCTCCAGAGGCTGCCTCTTCCTCATGCAGGGAACACTCTGGAGTCCACTATGGAGGATGGGGATACTCATGCTAAGTAGATTGTGGGCAGCAAAAATTGAAGTGCTTGGTTTGGAGATAGAATTGTCTTCTGTTTCCCTTAGGGAGTTGGACCCTGGCCTGGCCGAAGCAGTATCTACACTGATTTGGGCTGCACCACGACTCCAGTCAGAAGTGGCAGAGTTGAAAATTGTGAGTAGGATTGTTTGAGGGGTGTTAGACATGGTGGGTGGGTTCTGTTGGTGGAAGCCTGTGTCTGGGACTCTCTCATTAAGGCAGATGGAGACTCCAGTATAGGAGTGCCTGGAGCACCAGGGATGTCTAGGGCAATCTTAGTGGAGGGGAGTGGGAAGGTGTATTGACTGTAGGGACTACAGGAAATGTGCAGGGTTAGTGGGGGAAAGCAAGGGTTTGCACATTCCCAGAATTTTTCTCCTGCTTGCAGGTTGCTGACCAGCTGTGTGCCAAGTACAGCAAGGAGTACGGGAAGCTGTGCCGGACAAACCAGATTGGAACAGTCAATGACAGGGTAATGAACTGGTGGAATAGATATGCCTGCTTTAGCTTTCTGACCCTTTTCTAGTGGCCCTTGTCTGAGCCTGTAGCTCACTGCAGGTAGACCAAATGTGCTGTTGTGGGGCCTGCTTATGTTGGAGCATGGGAACATAGTATCTCTGGACTAGGAACTGAGTATCTTTGCTCTCATGTTCCAGTTAATGCACAAACTGAGCGTGGAGGCTTCTCCCAAGATTCTGGTGGAGAGATACCTCATCGAGATTGCCAAGAACTACAATGTACCCTATGAGCCGGACTCAGTGGTGATGGTGAGTGAAGCACCTGCAAGTTGTGCTTGCAGTCTGGTTCCCTTTCTGATTTTCATTAATATCACTGAATAGCTGTTGTCTGCTCTGTCCTTGTGTCTTGTCCTTTTTGTGTTGCTCCATCTTGTCCACTGACAAGTACTGTATCTAATGCTGTTCAGAGGACTGTGATCAAAATAGGGATGTGTTTGTGAGCAGGATTTTTCCACTCTGTCCAGGCTGAAGCCCCTGCAGGTGGAGAGGCAAATCTGATTGATGTGGGATTCACAGATGATGTGAAGAAAGGTGGCCCTGGAGGGGGAGGAGGTGGTGGATTTACAGCCCCAATGATTGGTCATGATGGATTAGTACCCATGCCACCATTGATGCCCATGCCTATGCCCATGCCAGCACCAAATCCTCCTGTCACCTATCCACCTTCAAAGGGTCCGGTAAGTGCCTTTGTTTTGTTTCCTGTCCTTGGGGAAGGCCATACATACCCCTGTGCCTGCTTTGGGGCACTTGGGTAGTGTCTGTATCTGATAATATGATGTGTCAGAAGGCCATTGTGTTAATGTGAGACTGCATAGGGTGGAAATTGTTGCCATTGTAGCTGAAGCTTCATGTTGCTTCTTGGCTGTGGAGGTTCCTACCCATTTGCCAGCCAGCCCTCTTTGCCTTCAGGAAACAGAGGAGTCTAGACTTGACTCCTGATATAGTCTTATGACTGTCAGGAGTTTGAACTGCACTTTGAAGTTGCTAGGTTGGTGTTGTGCCAAGAGTCAGTCAAGGAAGTAAGGTGAGTTTTTTGAGGTGGGAACATGACAGAAAAATGCAGAAGTGCAGACTTGCAAGGAGAAGGGACAGGACCAGGTCAGTGGCTCCTGGAGATTTTTTTTGCAGCAGAGAAAGGTGGGAGCTGAGAATAGTGTTCTCTGAATCCTGTCAGAGAGTGTCTTTGTAGACTGGAAAGTGGCAGAGTATTGGGATGGCTTGGAGTCAGAATTATGGTCTAAGCCAGGCTGCAGTGTGTTTTCTGGAAAATTTGGGCCCAGTATCATCAACTGGTTGAAGGTCCACCTATAAATATGCTGAGATCTTATGTCAGTTCTAGGTCTTTCAGGCATGGTTGTGTTACAAGTGAGGGCAATACAAAGCCCTGAGCCAGAGGTCTCCTTCCTCTTTTGTGCTGCTGCTGCACTTAGGAGAAATGTCTCAGGTCTGCTTAAGGCAGGGTGTTGCCCTTTTTCTCCTGGTACTTTTCTTGCGTTGCAAGATGAAGTGTTCAGTTGTGTTGGTTCCTTAGAATTAACCTCCAGTCCAGTTAGCTGTATCTGGTTGCCCCAGGAAAGTACATATGAATTAATGCTTGAGTCTCTTCCTAGGAAGTAGGAACTATATTAGGTTGGATATTTGCCTGCATTTATCTTAGACTGCTGCTGTATCTGACTCCTGTAGCCACTGTAGGTGGATTGTTTCAGGTGAGCATTCTGATGTGTGACTGTAATCTCTCGCTACAGGAGAACTTCAATGGCCTACCAGTGGGGACCTACCAGCCTTTCACTAACATCCATCCACCACCAATTCCAGCAACCCCACCAGCATATGAGTCTGTAAGTACCTGAGCTGAGTCACCATTGTAGGCAGCAAAAGGAACCTCAGGAGTGCAGTGGTAGTCACAGAAGAGACAAATGTTCATGATCCATGTTGATGTCAATATTTATAGCTTTTGGGGTGGTGTGTAAGGAGAAGTTCTGCATTGTTGAAGTGGTGATGAACAGTTAATGAGTCCACAAATTCTGGGGGGTTTTGCAGTGTGAAGGGTTTATTAAACAGACTGTTTTAATTGTGGCTTTTAAACTAATTCATGGTTAGGCTCAATTATCATTTTGGCTGACCCAGGTGAAATATATTTAAACAGTCCTCCTTTCCCAGACTATTCTCAGTCCTTGGGGACAGCAAAGGAGAGCCTGAATCTTCTGTGCTTCCCTGTGGTTTTGCTGCTGCAGTTACAGTCATGCCTCTCACTTAGTTTTTGCTGACATGTTTCTTGTTTCTGCAGTATCCTGAGTGGGCATGAATACAGCCAAGCACCTGTGTGTGCTAACACCTTGTACCAGCTGCACAGCACACTTTGAGTCCAGGAGGTGGAGGTGCAGCAGTTGTTAGCTGAGTAGAGGTAGCACTGACTGCAGCCTGCAGGGAATGAGGAGTTATCCCAGCACAACTGACTGTGCTATGGGCCTTTGTCTCAACCAGACCAAGACCTGAGATGGGGTCTGGTACTGGTTACAAGGAACCTGTCTGTTGTTAATGAAATAAAGGAAGCACTAATTATGATTATGTGGATGAAGGGGTCAGACTTCATCAAGTCCTTTAAGTAGTTCAGACCTCCTGGTGTGTATGCTCTTCTTACTCAGTTCTAGAATATGGCTGTTGAAGCTGTTTTGATTGACAGGGAGAGAAAATTTGAAGTGCTGCTGCCTCTTTGGAAGAGAGGCAGATTTCTTCCAAGTGTGATGGAAACCAAGGCTGTGTAGGCTCTTGGGGAGAGGGGAGGGATGTGTGGGCTGCTGTTGCCCATGAGTGGTGCCCACACCCCTGTGTGATTCTCTAGCTGGAAGGAGACAGCTGTAGTAACTGAGACTGTCTTTTTAGATCGATGAATTGAGCACTGACAAGGACCCTGCTGCGCCAGCGGCTGGTGAGTATGTCAAGAGGTGTGAGAAACTTAGGGGTGGGATGGGGTTGTAGTTAGCTTGGGATCTCAGTGACCCTAGGAGGAAGTTTTCCATAAAAACATATTGAACTCTACACATTTTGGGAGCAGGAATTGAATTTGGAGAGAAGTGTGAAGGCTGAGAGTATGCTCTCAAATCTGGGAAGCTCAGGAACCAGAGTTTGACTTCAGAGTTGGTTCTGGGTTTCCAGCTTAAGTGATGTTGTCAGACCAGGCACAGGGTGTTGCAGGATAAAGTGAGAAAGCAGCAGCTCTGAGTAATAATGTTCTGTAGCAACAGAATGAGAAGTGTGTGCTGAGGAGTTAGATAGGTTTGTGTTAATGTCAGTGATGAGGTTACATCCAGCAGAGCAGGGCTGGAAGAGATGGCTGTTACCTTTTTATCTATCTGCTTAAAGTCTTATGAGATGCTTCATGCATTGGAATTGGATCATAAAATTCTCCTGCCCTGTATTGCATGAGCAATTCTCCTGTATCTGCATTATATGAGGAATGGGGGACCCCACAAAGTTTCAGGTTTATGTGGCTGCAAGGGTTTATGTGGGTTCCCCCATTCCTTGTATGTGTCTGGAGCTGCATGACCACTGGTCCAGCTCAGAGAAATGCACTAGTACTGCCTTTTTGGTAGAACAGCCTCTCTTCTGTGTGGCGTATTTGGGCTGGTGAGACCGCAATGATGATGTGAAACGGAATTTCACTTGCTTTAAACAGGGCCTGGGCCCAAGCCAGAAGCTTCTGCTAAACCAAAAGCTGGAGCTGCGAATACCTTGGATAACTTTGTGCTGCCTGAGTTACCATCTGTGCCAGATACGCTGCCAACAGCATCTGCTGGTGCCAACTCCTCTGCATCTGAAGACATTGACTTTGATGATCTTTCTCGGAGATTTGAGGAGCTAAAGAAGAAAACATAAAACTGCCTGTGCTGTTGCTCCAGTGTGAGGGGCAGGAGGTGTGATGGCTGCTTCTCTTGGAAACACTCCCCTTGAAATAGGTTTCCCTTATTAACCTCAAATGAATGCGCTCTTCTTTTTGCGCTCTCTTCCTGCTGTCCTTAAACCAAATGCTGCTGCTTTCCTGATCTTTGTTGCTCCAGGAGGGGAACTGTGGGGAATCTTGTGAGACTAGAGCAGGGAACTTCCTCTGCCAGCCTGGAAAGCTGTGCAGGGTAGTCTGGGAGCTGTTCCTCCAGAGAAGAGAAGTGAAAGCTGAAACAGGATGGGATTTTCTCCTCTCCCCTGTTGGTCTCAAGCATCATCCACAAGCTGCCCCTCTCTATTTGATGGCCTCTACAGTAAGGGTTATTAAGTCCTTTCAGTAAGACTTCCAACTAGTTGGGATGTAAGCAGGGACTGTGGTTATGAGATGTGGCAGTGTACTTCTGCATTTTCCCTGGCTGCAGCTCTGTCTGGTCACAGCTTGCCTAATCTTTGCTCCCCCTGGACTCTTGGGGAGCTTTCTGTGGCCTTTGGTGTGTTCTCAGTGGGGTTTCACAGGAGGTGGCACTAAACACTTGCCCCTTGGGGGGCACATTCTGCCCCAGCCCGCTGGCAGGGCATGCAGAGTGATGTGGGGTCTGTACCTGCAGCTCTGTGGGAGCTGAGGGGCTGAGCAGCTGTCTCTGCTCACTCCTGAGCTAGAGAGGGGAGACTTTGCCCTCTGCAGCCGGGGTCTCGCAGCTGCTCCTGCGCACCAGAGGGTGTGCTGACCGGGTCTGCTCTCTTGGGCATAACTTATCTGTACATAACACTTTCACATGACTTTTCTTTGAAGTTTTTGTCGATTTGTATCTTTAGGGTTGGTTCCTAATAAAGCCTCGACTCCTGAGCAGCTGTGTCTAGGGGAATGCTATTACTCTGCTCCCGGTACGTGGCGGTAGCAGCGCCCTGCGTGGGGACTGCGCTGCCTGCCCTCTGCCTGGGGTTATTCCCGGGGTCCCGCTCTGGCCCGTGGGCGGAGTGCGCGTGTTCCCGCCGCAGGCCCCGCCTCCGCTGCGGCGCCATTGGCCGGGAGGGCAGAGCCGCCGCCAGTCACCGGGCCGGGCTCCCGGAAGCGGCACTGCACGTGTCGGCCTGAGCTGATGGCGCTGCGCGTGAGCACCCCTGGGGGGGCGGGAAGGACCGGGAGCACACGGGGGGATCGTGCTCGGGAGGGTGCCGGGAGCGGCTGAGGGTCGAGGAAGCGGTGTCGGGGCTGCAGAGAGCGGTGGCTGGGTACCGGGAGGGGGCGCAGGCGGGGCGGACTGTCCATACTGGGAGCGGGTGCCGGGATGAAGTGCTGACTTCTCACTCAGGGGCGGCTGCGGGCGCTGGCGGCGGCGCTGGGCGGCTGCGGGCTGCTGCTGGGCTCGGCGGTGGCGACGGGCGACGAGCGGTTCTACGCGGCGGCGATACCCGCGCTTCGCATCCTCCCTCCCGAGGCTGCTCACGGCCTGGCCCTGCGCGCTGCAGCCTTCGGGCTGCTGCCATCCGCCCCTCCCGACGGCCCGGCGCTGGTACGGCTCTGGCGGGGCAGACTGGGGCGGGGGGAGGATGGCAGGGGGACTGGGGGAACTGGTCCCCGTATGACTCCAGACCTGTCGTGGTCCATGGCGGGACATGTACTCTACCCGCTGGTGGAGGTGGCCGGCACGGCTTCAGCAGTGGGTGACTCTGGGTGCAGAAGATGGACGTGGCAGGAGCCGTGGGTTCCCCAGTGCGGGGCAGCTGAGGAGGACACCGTGAGGGGCACGGGGAGTGGAGGTGAAGGGACGGTGTCTCCTGCTGTCGCTGGGCTCTGTCCCGGCTGCCGGTGTGAGAGCCGGTTCCTGCCGTACAGGAAGTGCGAGTCCTTGGCCAGCGGTTCCGCAACCCGGTGGGCCTGGCGGCTGGATTCGACAAACAGGGCGAGGCTGTGGACGGGCTGTTCAAGATGGGGTTTGGCTTTGTGGAAGTAGGGACTGTCACACCTAAGCCCCAGGAGGGGAACCCCAGACCCAGGGTTTTCCGGCTGGTGGAGGACGAGGCGGTCATTAACAGGTAAGTCCTGTGGTGTCCCACAGACTGGGCTGGTCCCGGCTGTGTGGCTCCCTGCTGTGGTGCCCTAAATGTGTCAAGCAGAGCTGCAGAGGCCATATATCTCCCCTTCTTTTCTCCTGTGTCCTGTTCATGGCTTGTGGACACCAGCCCAGTCCTGAACCTTGTCTCTTGTGCTGCAGGTATGGATTCAACAGCCATGGGCACACTGCAGTGGAGCAGAGACTGCGGGGTCGCCAGGAGACACAGCTCAGGCTCACCAGTGGTGAGACAACCTTATAAAACTTTGCTCTTGGTGTCTGCCAGGTGGGTTTGGGTGTCTCTCCAGTAGCTGTAGACTGGGAAATGTGTGTAACACCAGTGTCCTGGCATAGGAAAGCCCTGGCCTGAGTGATGTGCACTCAGACAGCAGGAACCCTCTTGGGGCTGTAGTCTCTCCCCCATGGACTGTGACCAGGTGCCTTTCTCCTGCCATTTTCTCTACAACAGAGGCTGCACTTGCTTCTCTGGGCAGGACATTCCTTCTGAGACTAGCCAAAGCCAATAGGGCCTCAGCTGGGCAGGTTCCAAGGGCAGCCCCGACTGGCTGGCCAGGCTGAACACTGCTGTGCTGGATGATGCTGACTGGGGCAGCTGTGGTGATGCTCCTGTGGCTGCAGGACAGTCCCAGGACCATATGTGGGCTGCATATGCCTAACTTGATTTTAGCTGGTCCTTGTCAGGCACTCTGGGCCCTTAGGTGGCCATTGGTCCTGCTGTCCTGGTTCAGCTGTGTCTGTGTTGCAGCGGGGATGCCCCTTGGAATCAACCTGGGCAAGAACAAGAGCTCTACAGATGCTGCAGCTGACTACGTGGCTGGGGTCTGGAAGCTGGGCCCTCTGGCTGACTACTTGGTTGTGAATGTGTCCAGCCCAAACACCCCAGGGCTGCGGGACCTGCAGGGCAAGGCTGAGCTACGGGACCTGCTAATGAAGGTGAGTGACCCTCACAGCCAGTCCAGACCACTTCTGCAGTACTGGGTGCATCCCATCCCCTGACTGCTGCAGTCCCAGCACAGGGAGGGGTGTTGTGGGCAGAGCCACTGAGGTGTCCTGATCAGCTGCTGGCGTGGTGTTCCCAGGGTACTGTAGACCAGCAGAGGGGATGCAAGCAATGAGGCAGTGCCTTTTGCTCTGATCCTGCAAGGGTGCAGCAAGCCCCTCATCCTACAGCATCAGGATTCACTGTGGTCCGTGTCCCATGCCCCAGGTCTGCCGTAGGGTGCCCTTCCCATCAGTTGGGAGAGAATGTAGGGAGAGCAGGGCCTGTCCCTCTGCTGCTTGTGGTGTTGGATGCACAAATCTCAGTCCAGGGAGGAGGTGTTCCCCCACAACACGTTGCTCTGTACCCCCACAGGTACTGAGAGAGAGGGATGCGTTGCCCTGTGAGCACAAGCCAGCTGTGCTGGTGAAGATTGCCCCTGATCTCACCATGCAGGACAAGCAGGACATCGCTAGTGTGGTCTGTGAGGTGAGGAGGTGGGAAGAGGAGGCTGCAAGGAGCTAGGCTGGTGTGCCTTCTGTCTCACCTCACATGCTGTTGGGGCAGGACCCTGGCAAGTCACCTCTCTGAAGGGACAGATGGACCTGCTGCAGGGATGGTGTCCTGGGTATCTCTAAGTCTGTGAGGGCCTGAGTGCATCACTTGGACCTTTGGAGGCAGCTGCTTTGTCCCCGTGCATGTTGCTGGGGCACTTGGAGGAGGTGTCCTGACCTGGCAGCCAGGGGATGAGAGTGGGGGACTGCTCATGGAAGCTGTGTCCTCATGTTGCTGCCCCCCTCAGCTAGGTGTGGACGGGCTGATAGTCAGCAACACCACGGTGAGCCGCCCCAGCAGCCTGCAGAGCAAGCAGCGCACAGAGCCCGGGGGCCTCAGCGGGAAGCCCCTTCGAGAGCTCTCCACACAGACCATCAGGGAGATGTACTCCCTCACCCGAGGTAGGGGCAGAAGAGAGCTTGGGGGTGCTTCCTGGCATTGTCTGTGCTGTCCTGACCCCACACTTGCCCACAGGCCGGGTGCCCATCATTGGTGTGGGAGGGGTGAGCAGTGGGCGTGATGCCCTGGAGAAGATCCGTGCTGGAGCTTCACTGGTGCAGATGTACACGGCGCTTGTGTACCAGGGGCCCCCAGTGGTGGGGGCGGTGAAGAGGGAGCTGGAGGAGCTGCTGAGGTGAGTGAGGAGCCAGATATCTCTCCAGGGAGACCCTGGGTCCAAGGTGGCTTTGGCCAACCATGTGTTGGTGCATGATGGGACAAGCTGCAGTGCCAAGCTGGCCCAGCCATCCCTCACGTCACTATCCCTGTGTAGGGAGCAGGGATTCAAGAACGTCATGGAGGCAGTTGGAGCAGATCACCGGCGCTGATGTGCTGCAAAGCCAAGATCTAAGCACAAGGAGCTGTGGCCAAGCAGGGACAAGACTGATACTTCCAGTGCTGGGCAGGCTGAGACTGAGCTGAGGTCTTGGCCCCAGCCCCTGAGAAGGGTCAGTGGTGGGTAGAGCTGGGGAGGGGGCCTCCACACTGGTGCTGCTGTCCAGAGCCAGATTTTGGCTTTCCTGTAGTTTGGGGTCTGCAGCAAAAACCAGTGCTGGGTGAAGCTGGATGGTGAGGAAGGCCTCTGATGGGACAACTCTGCAGGATGTAAGCAGTCCTGGGCCCTGGCTCCCACTGCAGTTCTTCCCCCTGGAAGTCCCATACCTCCATGCCCAGAGCCACGGGCCAAGCTGTGTACTGCTGGGGCTGGCTCTTGGTCCTCCTGCACCACAACCTCTGCAGAAGAGTCTGCCCTCCTCCTCTCTCCACGTGTGGCCTCACAACAAACCTGCCAGCTCTGGGTCCTGCCTGAATGTCAATAAATATTTGTTTCACTGAGTTCTGTGTGCTGCTCTGGGACATTGCTTTGGTTAGAGTGATACAGCCTGGCTCTCCTCAGCCAAGTGGGAATCAGCTGTCTTCATGCTGCCCTCGATCAGTGCACCTTTTCCAGTGATGGAAGCTGCAGGACAAGCTGGGCTCTGCCTGAGGCTGGACCCTTGGAAAGTGCTGGCTATCATTTCTTACCTTTGCTGCCAGAATGGAGATGTTTGTGGACAACTGGTTACACCCTGTTGCTTGTTATGAAAAGTCTCTGTTCATGCTTCTAGAGGCTGTCAGTTTTGTCTTTACAGCCTCTGGCACTGTCTTCTGCTTTATCCCACTCTCCCTGTGGCCATCTCCAGCCTTTCTTGAGCAAAACATCTTGACTTGGACAGGGTGTTCCCTCTTCAGCCTCTCGCAATCCACCCTGCAGGGCAGGATTGCATCACAGCTCTTCATCAAACCTGTTTACAGGAGGAGCAGCTCTGCTGACCCTGCTCTCAATGGCCCTTGGCTCACATCAGAGCAGAGCTCTGTGCAGAGCTCACATCACCCTCTGCACCAGCCCTTCTCTGGTTTCTCTGCTTCAGACAGGTAGCACTTACTGCTGCTCTAGCAGAGCTGTGACCAAGTCTGTTGGCTGAGGTTTCAATGAGCTTTCTCTGGAGAGGGCCTGGGAGGTACTTGCTCCCAGTCTGAAAGTGACTGTCATGTTTCACCCAGTCCCACAGTGCTCTTGTCTGTGCTCTGCAGCTGATCCATGGCTGTGACTTGGAGATACTTGGTGCCTTGCACAGCCATGGCAGTTGCTGGTTGGCCTCCAGCATGTCTCTGCACTGCCTTAGCCCACTGTGGTCTGCAGTCTGCACCATGGGCAGGCCAGGGCAGCTTTGCCCTCTTTCCTGCAGGCAACCTCTTTGCCTGAGCTGCCTTGAGGCTGCTGCATCAAGGCACAGACACATTTTTTTCCCCTCTACTAGATCACGGCAGTCTCATGTGGAGGGACAATGCTGCTGCAGTGGGACAGTGCTATCTAAGACTGCTATCACCAAGGTGCTGCTGCATCTGAGTGCTGGCATGGTTCATGGGTTGGAGCTGTCAAGCCCTGATGTATCCTGTACTGGTTTCTGATCTGTGATTCAACTTGGATGAGTGTGACTGGTGCTGGACTGAAGATATCAAGCCCTGTGCTGTTTAGGGTTATGGGGCCCCATGAGAAGCTCCCACATGATGGGAAAGCCATCTCCTGGAGTGTCTGGGGCTTAACACCAATGTTCTTGAATGACTGGAGTGTCTGAGGGGCAGGAAGGGCTCTAACAAGACCCCCACCAGGCCAGGCTTTGGTGGCTTAGGGATGGGGCTGATCCCCAAATGATTTTGGGGTGGCCTCACTGCAACACTGGCACCCTGGGGTTAGGTAAGAAGAGGGTGCCTGCCCCTCTTCTCCCCACTCTGAGCCATCCCTCAGTTGCTCCTGCTGGGAGCAGACTCTGCTCAGAGAAGCAAACTGATGCACTCTGCCCTTCCCACTGCCCGGCCACATCCAGCTGAGCAGTGGCCAGCGACTGCTGCTGCAAGTTCCCGTAAGGCTGGGCTGGGCTCTGACCTCTGCCGACAAACAACTTGCACCCGAGGGGCTGTGAGCTGCCAGGACACATTGCTGGAGCCCACTGGGCGGGAAGGGGTGGGTACTTATGGGAAGAAGTTGGTTTGGCTGTGGTGTCTCTCAGAGCCTGCAGCTGGCTGACATGGGACATGCTGCCCCCTCTGACAGCCAGGCTGGCACTGCCCAGAGAACTGGTAGCCCTGAGCCCACCTTTCTGGTCTGGCTGGCAGTGTGTGCCCCAGCTGTGGGCACAGGATGGGAAAGCACTTGACTCCTTCGCCCCAGCTTCACCTGCCAGCACTGGGGCAGCTGCCTGCACCCTATGGGGCTGCCAGATGCCCCCACAGGAACTTCTTTACGCGATGGCACAGGGCAGTTTTGCTGGGGGTCAGTGGCTGGCTCGGCTTTCTATGAACCTCAACTGGTGTCATGGTGCTAGGGCATCAGAGTCTGCAGCCAGATCCCTCCCTGCATATTTGTAGCTGCTAAATCCCAGAAACACTTGGCTTCCCACAGGGCTTGGCAGGATTCCTGTGAGCCTCTGCCAGGCTGGCTGTGAGCCACGTGGGGCTTTTTGTGCTCCTCCTGCTGGGAAAGGTGCTGGCTGTGTACGGCAGGTCAGGAGGTTGGGGAGCACACAAGTTGGCACCAGGACAAGAGAGGTGGCAATAAAAGGGATCAGGAGGAAGCCCTGAAGAGCTTTGGCTTGAAGAGGAAGCTGCTGTAAGAAGAGAGAGCTACAAGCATGGGGTGAGCAGCATTGATGTGTCCCTGCATGTACTTGGTGCTGTATCTGTCCTGCTTGCCTGGCTGAGGATCTGGCCCTGCTGTGGGCTGTAGCAGGACCCGTGTTAGTACTGAAACATTCTGGGTCCCAATATTTTAGCCTCATTCTCCACAGCAGGTGGCTTCTCCAGACTGTGTCTCAACTGAGTGTTCCCTCTCTTCCCTGCAGACCTGCAGTGCTGCTGATCGCTGGCCTGGCCTGGACTGTGCTGGAGACTGCAACTGCTGCTGGTACCGACCAGAGTAAGGGTGGGAGCAGTGGGACTGGGACTTGGATGAAGCCAGGGAAAGCTTGTCAGGGGACAGGCATGGGGTAGGGAGGACAGGACTGGGAAGGGACCTGCCAGAGGTGGGAGTGATGTCCTGGGTTGAGTCTTCTGGGAAGCTGAGCACCCTGTGGTTGCAGATCAGAGCTGTGAAAAGCCTGTGGAGATAGAAAATGGCTATGTGGAGCACCTGATCCAGTACCACTGCAACCCATACTACCAGCTGCGCAGCTCTGGCGATGGTGAGGCATGTTGCATGGGCACAACACCCAGGGATGGAGCTTGCCCCAGCTCCCCACCTTCCTGAGGGATATAAGTAGCTACCCTGCTTGTCTAAACCCTGGGGAGGCAGAAGTACTCCTGCACCTCCCTGGCTGTGGGGTCCACTTCCCCCTAGCAGGGCAGGGGTGCTGACTCTCTTTTCCCTCCAAAGGCACATACAAGTGTGATGAGGATCACGCATGGGTGAGCCCTCAAGCTGGCAAGGAGGTGCCTGTCTGTGAGCCAGGTGAGAGAAGAAGAGCAGCAGGGGCTGGGGCTGCAAAGGGCAGGGGGGTGAGCTATGAGCAGTCTGTCTGGGCAGCTGAAAAGCTGCAGGGACTGCTCACAACCCCCATCCTCAGAGCTGCTCCCTGAGGCTGCTGTGGGCCAGGAGGCACCTGGCTCCTGATGGCCTCAGAGAGCTCACTGGGGCCGTGCTCTGCCCTGTGCAGTGTGTGGGAAGCCAAAGAACCCCCCCAAGCAGTTGCAGCGCATCATCGGGGGGCTGCTGGCTAGGAAGGGCAGCTTCCCTTGGCAGGCCCGGATAGTCACCCGCCACAACCTCACGGTGGGGGCCACGCTCATCAATGACCAGTGGCTGCTGACCACGGCCAAGAATGTCTACCTGAACCACAGCGAGAACGCCAAGCCAGAGGAGATTGCCCCTACGCTGCAGCTCTTCCTGGGCAGCCAGAAGGAGCCTGCCTTGGATGTCGAGCGTGTGGTGCTGCACCCTGACTATCCACAGGCTGTGGATCTGGCCCTGCTGAAGCTCAAGCAGAAGGTGCTTCTTGGGGAGGAGGTGATGCCCATCTGCCTACCCCAGAAGGACTATGTGCGTCCAGGACGGGTGGGTTATGTCTCGGGCTGGGGACGAGGTGCCACCTTGGAGTTTTCCAGCATGCTGAAGTACGTGATGCTGCCTGTGGCGGAGAGTGAGAAGTGCAGGCAGTACTATGAGGCATGGAACGGGGTTCAGCCCATCCTCAGCAACAACACCTTCTGCGTGGGCATGAGTGAGCTGCGGGAGGATACATGCTATGGGGATGCTGGCGGAGCCTTTGCTGTGCAGGACCCCGATGATGACACCTGGTATGTGGCTGGCATCCTCAGCCATGACAAGACCTGCTCAGCCTCCAAGTATGGTGTATATGTAGATGTGCAGCATGTCCTGGACTGGATCAAGGAGACAGTGGCAGCTGGCTGAGGCAAGACTGTGGGGGAATAAAGCTGTATCTCAGTTAACTGCAGGCTCTGTCTGTCTCTGTGTGGCAGTGCAAGGGTGTGTACGTGTGTGTCTGTGCAGGGGGATTTAGCATGTGAAGCATGTGTTTGTACACCTGCCCTTTGGCCAGGTGCTTGTGAGGTCCACACAGACTTCTCCTGGGGTGTGGTAGTTGAGGGGGCCTCATCTGTAGGGCTGCGTGGGGCTTTGTGGAGTTCTTCCTCCCATTTCTCAACTCATATGAGTGTGACAGGTGCTCCATGAGGTGGGAAGAAGCTTGCCCATCTAAGTGTTGTCACAGTTCATGGATTGGAGCTGTTAAGCCCTGATGTATCCTGTGCTGGATTCTTATCTTCTGTGCTTCAACTGGGATGAGTGTGACTGGTGCAGGGCTGAAGATATTAAGCCCTGCATTGTTTAGGGGAATGGGAGGCCCGTGAGAAGCCCCCACATGACGGGAAAGCCCTCTCGTGGAGTGTCTGGGGCTACACACTGATGTCCTTCCTGTGACTGGAGTGTCTGAGGGCCAGGTGGGTCTCTAAGAAGACCCCCATCGGGCCAGTCTTTGATGTTCCTAAGGCTAGGGCTGAACCCCCATGGTCCAGACGATTTTGGGGTGGCCTCACTGCAACACTTGGCACCCTGAGGTAGGTAAGAAGAGGGTGTGTACCTGTCCCCTCCCCTCTGTGCCACCCCTCGGTTGCTCCTGCTGGGAGCAGACCCTGCTCAGGGGAGCAGACTGCTGCACTCTGTCCTTCCCGCTGGCAGGCCACATCCAGCTGGGCAGTGGCCAGCGACTGCTCTGCAAGTTCCCGCAAGAAACACTTGGCTGCAGGTGTCCGTGGGGGTCTCCCCTCCCTCCCCTGTGCAGGCGGGTGGATGCCAGTGGGGTTCTCCCCTCGCCATGCGCCTGTGGGTGTCTTTGTGACTCTCCTCCATCCCTCCCGTGCGTAAGGAGTGTCTCGGGGATTCTCCTTTCCCCACTCCCGGGTAGGAGGACACCCGTGTGATCACAGCTCCTAGAGGAGAGCAGCGTCCCTTGCCGACCGACGCCATCACCCCCTTCCGGGCGCGCCCACCGCCACCGGAACACCTCGTGATGTCGCGGTCATGTGACCCCGCGCTGCCGGAAGTGTGTCCCTGTGTAGCGCGGTTGGACTCTATGGTGATTATCACTCCTATTGCCTCCCTCCGCTATGTCTATGGTGCGAGTGAGCTAGAGCGGCTCCTCTGGCGGAGCACTGTGGGGCGGCGATGGCGGCGCTCAGGGGGCTGGTTAGCAGCCGCTGAAGCAACTACAGGCAATAGCGGGGGCTATGGGAGCGAGGTAAGGAGCGGCGGGCCCGAGACAGCGCTCCGGCAGCCCTCCGGCACCGACCCACTCCCTGAACTGTGCCTCGCAGCCCCTATGGGGGCCCGGTCCGGCCCGGCGTGGTAGCGTTGGGCACTGATGGCCATGGCTGAGGCGAGCGACGAGTCGCTTCACCGGCTGGCGGGGACGAGTCCGGACGAGGAGGCCGGCGGGCTGGTGGTACGGAAGCGGAGCGCGGCCGATGAGCAGCACGTCTTCAAGGCGCCGGCGCCGCGGACATCCCTGCTGGGCCTGGACGTGCTGGCGGCACAGAAGCGGCGGGAGCGCCAGGAAGAGGCGGCCGGAGGAAAGCGCTCCCGGGTCTCCTCATACAAGGACTGGGAAGAGGGACGCGACGAGGCGGGCAGCCCCGAGGAGGAGGATGATGAAGAGGAGACGGGTCGGAGCGGTCGTGGAGCTCGCAAGGACAGGTGGGGTCTGCGTGGGGCTGGCGGTGATGGTGGCTCTGGGCTGGTCCTCACCAAGGGGAAGGAGTATGAGCAGGGAGTAGAAGCCCTGTTAGAGTCTGCTGTCCCTGCAGCAGGCAGGGCTGTAACCTCCTGGGTGGTGAGAAGGTCCAAAGGTCTCCTCAGGGGAGGACAATGAGGTATTTCTATTGATCTGAGAAGGTCTGGGAAATGCTCTTACACTGGTGCCGTCCCTGATGCATTATAGGCAGGAGTGCTCTTAGATGCTGTCAGGCCTTCAAACACCAACCTCCCTGCCTGCTTCCTGATGCCTGTGTCAGTGTCCTGCTCAAAAATGCACTGTTCTGAGAGCATCAGCAGAGTGGCTGGGCTAAGCAAAGGATGTACTTTTAGCCATAAGGTTCTGCTATGGGTGATGTATGAGCTGTATGAGTCAAGTCAAAGGGCAGCTGGTCATCAGTACTTCTGAGCTTTTCTTCTCTCTGCTTGACTTGTAGGCATTACCGTTCTGTTCGTGTGGAAACACCTTCCTACACAGGAGGTGTCAGTGAGGAGTTTTGGGAACGCAGCCGGCAACGGGAAAGGGAGCGTCGGGAACATGGTGTCTTTGCCTCCTCCAAGGAGGAGAAGGAGCGGAAGAAGGACCGCAGCAGGGATCGGGACCATGACCGTAAACGGGACCGTGGTAACTGTTCACTGACTTTTCTGGCCCTTCCTATTTAGGGTTCGGGCTGGTCCCTCAGCCTCTTTGCAGTCCTTAGCTAATATTCGTCGTGTTTTCTGAAGCAGACTTGAGTAGCTCATTTGTGGACTGGGCACCTGATTCTGCTTTCTTTTTGCAGAGGAGCGGGACAGAAGTCGTCACAGCAGCAGATCGGAAAGAGATGGCTCATCGGAGCGGAGCAGCAGGAGGAGTGAACCAGAGAGTCCCAGGCATCGGCCCAAAGGTAGGAGTGGGACCTGGTAGTAGCCCTTGTGTGAGACCTAAAGGGAAGGGGCTTGGGGTTTTTTTTGTTGTTTCTTTTCAGGATAACTGTGGGTAGAAGAGCCTATATGTTTTAATATTTGTGGTTAAGTCAAAAGCTCTTAGCTTGACCTGGGTCTGGGAGCAATCTGCCAGCTGTGTGTATGTGAACATCTGGCTGGTCTCTGAGCAGTGGGTCTCTTCAGGGTCTGTGTAGTAGAAAAATGGTCCTTTGATGATTTTCCTTGGAATTGCTGGGTTGGCCCCCTCTCTTAGAAGAAGGATAAGTGGATTCCATCTCTCCATGCTCCTCTCTAGAAGGTGTTAGGTGAGTCCAGGTGCCTATGGTCACTGTTTGAGCATCAAATGTCAAACCCCATCTCCCCTGCTAGATGCAGCCACACCATCTCGCTCCAGCTGGGAGGAAGATGACAGTGGCTACAGCAGCACTCGCCGCTCCCAGTGGGAATCTCCCTCACCCACACCTTCCTACCGAGACTCAGAGCGCAGCCACCGCTCATCCTCACGGGACACAGAGCGGAGAGACCGGGACAGGTACTGGGGCTTGAGGCTGCACTCTGAGCTATTGAGCTGCTGACAGGGAAGAGTGTGTGTAAGAGCAGTGCCCGGCCGTGGGCACCAATTCCTCCCTTGTGCTGTTTTTGCAGGTCTGTGAGGAGCAGGTACTCGGATAAGACCCCATTACCCACCCCATCATATAAATACAATGAATGGGCTGATGACCGAAGACACCTGGGGTCCACACCTCGGCTGTCCAGAGGGAGAGGTGAGGAGCCCGGGCTGGGCTTTGGGGGAGTCCCTTTCTTCTGGAAGGGCTCCTATGGAGAAGCCTGACTGACCACATCACCTCTTCCAGGGCGGCGTGCAGAAGGGGAGGAAGGCATTGCCTTTGAGACAGAAGAGGAGCGACAGCAGTGGGAGGACGACCAGCGGGTGAGAGCCTGGGGGCGGGTGAGGAGTGGGGTGGACAGCAGGCTGGGGGCTACTGGACTGTGCTGGTTTGGGAGGGACTGGGCTGGGCCGGCCAGGCTGCAGGGCTGCCGCTGGCAAGGGGGGGGCGGTGGGCGAGCTCCCCCCGGCGGCCAAACTGGGAGTGGAGAGAGGGCCTGGCGCAGTGAGTGGGGCTGGTGAAGATCAGAGCTTCATTTCTTCCCTCCCAGCAAGCCGACCGGGACTGGTACATGATGGATGAGGGCTACGACGAGTTTCACAACCCCTTGGCCTACTCCTCGGAGGAGTATGTGAAGAAGCGGGAGCAGCACTTGCACAAGCAGAAGCAGAAACGCATCTCAGCACAGCGGCGGCAGATCAATGAGGTAGGGGAGGTGTGAGCTGGGCTGCTCTGAACATGTGGACACTGCTTGTTTTGCTGCCCCTTGAGAGTCTCCCTTGCTGGCAGCAAAAGGTGGGTCTTTGCTTTTGGATGGAGAAGGGCAGCCCAGGCTCACCAAGAAACCATAGCTGAGTTTCTCCACAAAGTGCAGTCTAACATCTCGTGTGTGAGGCAAAGCTCAAATTCAGAGAGACTGTGGTGGGTTGTGCTGCTCAGGGCAGCAGAAGTGCAGAGGGCTTTGCTCCTGCTATTCTGGAGCATGAATTATGTTACTAAGGTTGTTACTGTTGTCCCAGTGGATGCTGAAGGCTGCTTCCCTCAGCATATGAGCAGGACTGTGGCCAGGCTTCCTGGCTTATTTTGAGTGTGGTGGAGACCTTGTGGACAGCACCTGACCTATATTTCCTTGGAGATCGCCCTGTCGGCTGTGCATTTCACGTGGCCATACCCTGCTGATTCCAATTACTGTTTCTTCCCTAGTGCTTACTTTCAGGCTCCCTGGGCTGGAACCATGAGTTTAATCCTTTTGTCAGTGTGGAGCTCAGACTAGAGCTCAGTGTTCCAGTGTGATCTCTCAAGCTTTCTGTGGGACTTCTGTGTGTTTTCTAATAGATTGTTTCCTGCAGGATAATGAGCGCTGGGAGACTAACCGCATGCTCACCAGTGGTGTGGTTCATCGTATTGAAGTGGATGAAGATTTTGAGGAGGATAACTCTGCTAAAGTGCATCTGTTGGTGCACAACCTAGTGCCCCCTTTCCTAGATGGACGAATTGTCTTCACCAAGCAGGTGAGGACTGTCTGAAGGCACTGGTGGCAGGGAGCCCCACCAGTGTGAGCTCTCTGTACTGAAGCAATGCCTCTTTCCTCTAGCCAGAGCCAGTCATCCCTGTCAAGGATGCCACCTCAGACTTGGCCATCATAGCCCGGAAAGGCAGCCAGTTGGTGCGGAAGCACAGGGAGCAAAAGGAGCGTAAGAGGGTATGTTGGGGCCTTTTGTTTTACTACTTTACATGTTCGGTGGTGCCTCACAGCCTTTGTTTGGACTTTGCAGAATACAGGCTTTGGCAGCAGTGACAGTAAGGAGTCCATATTTTTGTGATCTTGGGATATTATGTCAGCCTGAGGTAACTTAGGAAGTCAGTGTGGCAGCAGGATGTATCTTGTCACATCTCAGCAGAGGAATTTTGAGGAAGAATATGCAGTAAGGTATCATATTAACTTTTTGGAATGTTTTCTAAGGATTTGTAGCAAAGTTTTTGTGATGGATATGGAGAAAGCTCAGATGTGTTCCTTGTAAATTTAAACTGAGCTGGATTTGACCTTCATATAGTTTGAGTGGAATGGAAATGGAAACTAAACTCCGAGAGCAAAGAGCAAGGTTGGAGAGAGGCCCATGAGCACTCATCAAGAGCAGTCTCTGGTTCAGATTTGTGCCGCTGGCAATTAAAATTTAATTGGTCAGCAGTTGGAACTGTTTCCTTAGGGAGGCAGGTGGTCATCCTGTGCCTGAAGTCTCTCTATCCAGAACAGTGCATTAACTCTCTGCTCTGGTTTGCTTGGAAGAGGAGGACTTGATTTAGGAATGAGATGTGTTCTGTATTGTAGTCTTTNGCTCTGGTTTGCTTGGAAGAGGAGAACTTGATTTAGGTATTGTAGTCTTAAGGAATTGTGGGGCCAATGTTCTTTCACAATCTTAAGGATTGGAGAGGAATGATTTGTCTGTGCTTGCTGTGGCCAACTGAAGTTGTTTTCTGTCTTTCCAGGCTCAGCACAAACACTGGGAGCTGGCAGGCACAAAACTGGGAGACATTATGGGGATCAAGAAAGAGGAGGAGAAGGATGAGATGGTGACAGAAGATGGCAAAGTGGATTACAAGTAGGAGCTTGCTTTAAGTTACTCCTGTTTAGCCAGTGATGGGGAGTGTAGGCATAACCAAGTGTGTGGAGAGGAGGTTTCAGAACTTTTGGTGTTTCTTAGGACTGAGCAGAAGTTTGCCGAACACATGAAAGAAAAAAGTGAAGCCAGCAGTGAGTTTGCCAAGAAGAAATCAATCCTGGAGCAGAGACAGTATCTGCCCATCTTTGCTGTGCAGCAGGAGCTGCTCTCCATCCTCAGGTATGGCTGCTAGGGCCCTGGTCATAGAGCACCCCCAGGCTATGGGGATTTGTTTACATCTCAGGATTCCAAGTGAGAAATTGTCCTAGACATATGTCCTCTTTGGAAGCTGTACCCTCAGGAAACAAAGCCATTGCTTCATGTGGTTGGTGGTAGCTCTCCCACCTGAGCTGGATGGGGCTTGGGTGGCCAGCCAGGGCTGTGAATGCAAAAGCCCTTCCTTGTGGTGTGTGAAGAAATACTTCTTTCCTTTCTTCAGAGACAACAGCATCGTGA
This sequence comes from Turnix velox, assembly GCA_013400935.1. Taxonomy (NCBI): domain Eukaryota; kingdom Metazoa; phylum Chordata; class Aves; order Charadriiformes; family Turnicidae; genus Turnix; species Turnix velox. The sequence goes on along the minus strand of VZTY01028609.1, from coordinate 287,727 downwards.
TTGTGGTGGGGGAGACAGGGAGTGGAAAGACAACTCAGCTGACACAGTACCTGCATGAGGATGGCTACACTGACTATGGCATGATTGGCTGCACCCAGCCCCGCAGAGTGGCAGCCATGTCGGTGGCCAAGCGGGTCAGTGAAGAGATGGGGGTGTGTCTGGGAGAGGAGGTGAGTCTGCCTGGCCGTGGCTGCAGGGTTGCAGCTTGATTACAGCAGGTGCATGGGGCTGTATGAAGACTTGTTGGTATCTTTGTCCTCCCAGGTGGGCTATGCCATCCGATTTGAGGACTGCACATCTGAGAAAACAGTGATCAAATACATGACAGATGGGATCCTGCTTCGTGAGTCACTGCGAGAGGCTGACCTGGACAACTACAGCGCTATCATCATGGATGAAGCACATGAGCGCTCACTCAATACTGATGTGCTCTTTGGTCTGCTTCGAGAGGTAAGTGTGAGCCTGGAGTAGAGGACAGGAGTGTGGGGCACATGGGCTGATCTCAGAATGGAGTATTGGCAGGGACAGCCCTTCAGCCCTTCTCTGCTGTGTCTGGGGGTGGGAAACAGAGCTGTCGCATCAGTCTGAACTGGCTGCTCCAGCATCCTGGTCTCTGGTTCTCAGGGATTAAATCTCTGCTGTGTGCTGACAGAGGCTTGCTGGCTAACTCTCCTTAAGTACAGAAATTTTTGTTGCTTATGGCTGACAGATCTTTAACTGCACAGATCATGTAACATCTGTGTTTCCTGGCATAAATGGCCAGTTATTCTAGAATACAGCAGATGCTCTGTCCTGTGCTGTTGTCTCTGCAGCTGTGCACAAGTGCCCCTTCCTTACTCTGTTTCATCTGCTTTCTAGGTGGTGGCCCGACGCTCAGATCTGAAGCTTGTTGTCACCTCAGCCACCATGGATGCAGATAAATTTGCCTCCTTCTTTGGGAACGTTCCTATTTTTCACATTCCTGGACGCACCTTCCCTGTTGATATTCTTTTCAGCAAGGTATAGTCAGCATTGCAGAGGGAAGTTCTGTTGTGACAGGAGGGGGTTGTGCTGTACTCTGTGGTGAACAGAAAGGACAGAGGAGAGGCAGCCATGTTATGGTAGTCTTGCACATGGGATGGGGCAGATGAGATTATTGTCATCTAACCTGGGCTGTGCTTTTCAGACCCCACAAGAGGATTATGTGGAGGCTGCAGTGAAACAAGCCCTGCAGGTCCATTTGTCTGGCGCTCCCGGGGACATCCTTGTCTTCATGCCTGGCCAGGAGGACATAGAGGTGAGCTGGAAAGGCAGACACTTGCCTTCTCCCTTATCTTAATTTTATATTTACAACACTCTCTGTGTTTAGGTGACCTCAGAGCAAATTGTGGAGCACCTTGAGGAGCTAGAGAAGGCACCTGCTCTTGCTGTACTGCCTATCTATTCTCAGCTGCCATCGGACTTGCAGGCCAAGATCTTCCAAAAGGTGCTGATGTGTGCTCTGTGATAGGAGTGGGGACAGAGGAAATTAGGGCAGACTACTGAGCCCAAGTGAGGGGTTCAGATGTGCCTTTTGTATTGCATGTGGAGGGTGAGAGAAAGCATGCACTCCCCAGCTTCCCAAAAGTCATGCCTGTCCTGGGTTTTGTGCTGCTCCTCTGTGCTCTTCCTCAGTGGTGCAGAGGCCCTTTGACTGACCTGCAGTATGCTTGCAGGCTCCAGATGGGGTCAGGAAGTGCATCGTGGCCACTAACATTGCAGAGACCTCACTAACAGTGGATGGCATCATGTTTGTGATTGACTCTGGCTACTGCAAGTTGAAGGTAAGCCAAGGTTTCCTGTACTGTTACATCTGTGATCTCTGGGGTTGGATTGAGGCAGTTCTTTGGTAGTGACCCAAATTTCCTTTTACTTCATTCTGCTCTTACTGTGCCCTGCAGGTTTTCAACCCCCGTATAGGCATGGATGCACTGCAGATCTACCCTATCAGTCAAGCCAATGCCAATCAGAGAGCAGGCAGAGCTGGACGAACAGGCCCAGGGCACTGCTTCAGGTAGGAATGTCAAGGATATTCCTGTCATATCTGCAGCTTGGCATTAGGTTATATCTATTTTTTTCCTCACTGGAGCCATTTGTTTCCTTGAACTTCTGGGGGAGGTCCAGGCAGTAGGCGGGCCTTGAGGCTTCTCTTTTGTACCCAGAGCAGAGGGTATGTTGTAGTTTCTTGCCTTGCTCATCTTTGCTTGCATCTGTTCACTCTTGATGCTGTCAGGATAACAGCCAATGGCAGCTTCTTCAGGGCTTTGCTTTGAGATTGGTCTGCACCAAGGGAAGGACTGTGGCTGGGAGGGGGTGTAAACTGTACTGCAGCCTGGGTTTCCTTATGTGCTGGGAAGGCTACACTTTGGCCAGGTTAGAGGTTTCTCCCTGTGGTCCTGCTGGATGGCCTGTCTGAGAGCAGAGCTGCTGCCCTGTGCCATGTCTGTCTGGTTTGAGCAATGTCTGGTGACTCAGTAAGGAACACAGTGGCTTGAACAGGAGGACCATGCTCTTCTGTTCCCCAGGCTCTACACCCAGAGTGCCTACAAGAATGAGCTCCTGACAACTACTGTTCCCGAGATCCAGCGCACCAACCTTGCCAACGTAGTGCTTTTGCTCAAGTCCCTGGGTGTGCAGGACCTGCTGCAGTTCCACTTTATGGACCCACCTCCTGAGGACAACATGCTGAACTCCATGTACCAGCTATGGATCCTGGGGGCTCTAGATAACACAGGTATTGGCTACTGGGATAAGTTGTCAGCCCATGGGTCTGGGGCCTGCTCTGCTGCTGATCACTATGTTGTTCCTACAGGTGGTCTGACCTCAACAGGACGTCTCATGGTGGAGTTCCCACTGGATCCTGCGCTCTCCAAAATGCTCATTGTCTCCTGTGACATGGGTTGCAGCTCTGAGATCTTGCTCATTGTGTCCATGTTGTCTGTGCCTGCCATCTTTTATCGGCCCAAGGTACCTGTTTGCTCTTTCAGCAGTTTGGGACTTTCTCCTCTGACCTTTAACTAACCTGTGTTCTTTGTGTACCCTTCAGGGCCGAGAGGAGGAGAGTGACCAAGTGCGGGAGAAATTTGCTGTGCCAGAGAGTGATCACTTGACTTATCTGAATGTTTACCTGCAGTGGAAGAACAACAGCTATTCTACACTGTGGTGCAACCAGCACTTCATCCATGCCAAGGCCATGCGGAAGGTGAGGCTGTGGCTTTGAGGCTGTGGGAGGGAGCCTTATGCCAGAAGAGGGATCTGACAGGCACACACTTTGCAGGTACGGGAGGTGCGTGCCCAGCTCAAGGACATCATGGTGCAGCAGCGGATGAGCTTAGCATCCTGTGGTACTGACTGGGACATTGTCAGGAAGTGCATCTGTGCTGCATATTTCCATCAAGCTGCAAAACTGAAGGTGAGGCATTGTCTCTGCTAGTCTAGGGGCTGAGAGGACTTTTCTGGGGACAGGCAGGTTAACCACATTTCTCGTTGCAGGGCATTGGGGAGTATGTGAACATCCGCACAGGCATGCCCTGCCACCTGCACCCCACAAGCTCTCTGTTTGGCATGGGCTACACACCAGACTACATTGTGTATCATGAGCTGGTCATGACCACCAAGGTGAGCTTGAGCTGAGACCTAGCAATAAGGTTAAAGAGTGCTCTGAGGAGAAAGAGAGGGTGATACCGCTGTGATCCTAGCGGAAAGGGCAGTTCTTGGCCTTTCTCATCTATGACTACTAGGCACATCTGTGTTATCTGCAAAGGCCTATTTGTATCTTTCACAATATTTTTTCCTGGTCTATGTGGGATATGTTTGAACCTCTTTGCTATCTCACCAAGTCCAGCAGCTTCTAAGGCTGGGTGGAATTGTCTGGAAGGAGTGTAGTCCCAGACTGAGAAGTGTCATCAGCAAATGAGGGAGAGAGGAAGTTGTCATGGCTCTAGAAGTGGTTCTCAGGCCCTGAGTGACATCCTGCTACCTCTGTATTTCCTTCTGTCCCTGCAGGAATACATGCAATGTGTCACTGCTGTAGATGGAGAGTGGCTGGCAGAACTGGGCCCCATGTTCTACAGTATCAAACATGCTGGCAAGTCCCGTCAGGTGAGTCTCCTGTCCAGGATGAGCTGGCAGACAGCAGGCCCACTGCCTGTTCTAGTGCTGTATGTGTGTGTTTTGACATGGAGGGAATAGGCTTGTGGGCCTGCAGAGAGTCAGCCCTCTGCTTGTCCCTGACCTGCCCCTGCCTTGCTGCAGGAGAACCGCCGCCGTGCCAAGGAGGAGGTGTCTGCCATGGAGGAAGAGATGGCTTTGGCTGAGGAGCAGCTCCGTGCCCGGCGGGAGGAGCAGGAGCGCCGGAACCCACTGGGCAGTGCAAGGTTGGTGCCTGGTCATGAATCACCTGCTTAAGAGCAGCAGTAGTGAGCTGCATGGAGGATCCCAACTTCCCCATAGGTGGACTGGTGCAGGGAAAGGTTGCACATTCCACTAATCACCCTTGTCCTCTCCTGGCAGATCTACTAAAATCTACACCCCTGGTCGGAAGGAACAGGGAGAGCCCCTGACACCACGACGCACCCCAGCCCGCTTTGGTCTCTAAGGTGACAGTGCCCATTGCTTTGAGGCTCAAAGACTTCCAGGAGCAGCTGAGCCTTCAGACAGTGCCCAGCTCCTCTGATCACTGTACTCTGTGGGGTGTGCTACAGTTTGTGGCCCAGGAGGGCTTTGATGCTTGGCACTGAATTTACTACAGGACAGAAATAATTTTATTTGTTTAAAGGTTGTCAGTCTAATCCTTGCTTTATTTTGTTCTGCTTCTTGTCCTGGAGGTGAGTGTTGGGTGGAGGCAGCCCTACAGAATCAATCCAGGGCAGGTATTGTTGAGCTGTTGTCCTGTAGAGTCTGGGACAAGGCACGGAATTAGACTGACCTAGAGGGCAAAGACAACCTGTCCCTGTCCCAGCCCTGGGCCATTCTCCTGCAAAGGAGTTCTCCCACAGCCTGTGCCCCAGCCTTGTCCAGTTGTCTCTGTGCAGACAAGATCATAGGCCCAGCCCTGTTTCAGGCCAGGGTGTGTCAGGAATTCCACTCACCTTTGGCTGCTCACAGTTGTGGTGCTGCTCACATGTTCTGACTGTGAGGTACGTGTTTTCTTTCTACATTTTCCTAGTGTGTCTTGAAGATACCTGGAGGAAAGGAAGAGGAGTTAAAGGAGAACAAAGTATTCATCCCTATTACTGCTGCCAGACCCACAGCTTCCTCCCATTGTGGCCTCTGATATGCAGCATGCTGTCCCCTGTCCTCTCCTCTCCATTTCTCTCTCCCTTGCCTGTGGGCCAAGAGCAGTTGTTCCCTGGTGCTAGGGACCCAGCCTGCCCTCTTGCCCTAGGTCTGTGGTGCTGCCTGTTTCTGTGCTGCACCTGCTCCTTGGCTTTCCTGAGCTCTTCCTTGAGGAAAGCCAACTCCACTTTGCAAACAACCAGCTCCTTTTCACGCTCAGCCAGAACTTGCTCGCTCTGCTGGTAAAGCTGCTGCCAGTGTAGGGCTCGGCTGCTCAGCTCCTGCTGCCTCTGCTGGAGGGAGTGGGCCTGTTGGTGGCACAGTGAGGCAGTGAGAGATGCAGGCTGAGCACAGACTGCCAGTGTCTTCTGGGGAAGCCTGGGACATGCTCACCTCCTGCTTGCTCTGCTCCTGGGTCCCCTGTAGCCTCCTCAGCTCCCAGTGGAGATGCTGCTTCTGCTCTTCATAGGCTGCAATCTTCTCCTTCTGTTTGACTTTCTCTTGCTGGGCTTGGGCTAGCTCTGCCTGCAGGGTGGTCATGTTCTGCACCTGCATGCAAAGTTGTAGGGCAGGGGGGATGGTTGGCCAAACCATGGGCAGGTTGAGGCTCCCTCCAGGGACTACTGCTGCCCTGAAGCAGGAAAGAGCTCTGACAGTGAGGTCAAGTGGTGGCTGGCTGCATCTTGGAGCTTTCCTGTCCCTGCCCCCACCTTTTGCAGCAGCTCTGCCAGATGGTCTCTGTTGGAGGCTGCTTCTTGGCGCAGGTCTTGGATGGTCTCCTGGGCTCTGCTGAGCTGCTGCAGACTTTGCTGCCCCTGGATGTGGGTGGCTTTCAGCTCCTCCTGCAGCCGAGCCAGGCTCTGCCGTAGACCCTGGCTCTGTTCCTCCTGTGCCCTCAGCTGCAGAGAAGGCAGAGCATTAGTGGGAGCTGTGTTGCTGTGCTAGTGCCACTTCCTGCCACAGCAGGTCTGTGCCCTCTCTCCTGCTGTCCATCCCAGCTCTCTGCCCACTCCTGCAGCACAGGCTTTTCTCTAGGGCTTTATTCTCTCTTGAGGATACTCATCTGCTTTGCCTACTGCAACTCCTGATAGAGCCTTTCCTTCCTGTCCTGCTGACCATACAGCTACTCTTCCAGCTCCAGTGGCACGATAGCCTGCTCCTGGCACTGGGAATGCTTGGTTTATCTATGGGAGCAGGGAAGACTGGGCTCAGGGTGATGAAGGAGCCCCCACAGCAGGTCTTGCCCACTACCTACCTGTTCCCTCAGGGCTTGGAGCTGTTCCTGGCTCTTCTGCAGCTTCTCTTTGGCATGGAACTCAGCGTGCATGTGCTTCAGTGCCTGCTCCAGGGTCACCTGCTGTTTCCACTTCCAATGGTTCAGCTCTGCCTGCAGCTGGTCTATCGGATCCCTGGAGGCAAGGGCACAACCTGAGCTGTGGCAGCACCAGGCTGCCCTCCCTCATGGTTGGGCTCTGTCTGTGTCAGAGACAGGGCCTGCCTACCTGCTCTGTGCCTGCTCAACTTCCACCTTGCTGTTGGCCTCACAGGGCACATCCTTCCACAAGCACGGTGATGGCCGCCCTGCACTGCTGGGTGCTCGTGACTGGCAGCTACTTTGTTGGTGCCTGGGCTGCTGGAGACAGTGGGGGGCAGCTGGTATTGTCTTCCCACACCCTGTCCCAGGGCTTCTGTGAGAAGTGAAGCAGGGCTCAGCCCTGCAGCATGCTTTTGGACATTTACTCCCAAACCTATGCCCTCCTGGCCCCATACACTGGTGCTGAGGGTGCTGGGCTGCCAGCACTGACCTCCTCAGGCAGCTCTGTGCAATCCTCCTTCAGGGTTTTGTAGCTGGTGTCAGTGTGGTTGTAGGTGGCCGCATAGGAGGTGACCTCTGTCTGCACCACCTTATCCTTCTGCTCCTGTGGAGAGGTACGTCACTGGCCTGTGGGTACACAGCAGGATGCAGGACTCCTTGCTGTGGATAGTCTGGTTCTGGGATAACCCCAAGGCTAAAGACTATTGGAGCTTGCATATGGCAGATGTGATCTGCACCAGGTGGGAGGCAGGATGGCTGCTGGCTTCTGACCCCCTCATCTCCATACAGGGCTCCAGTGCCTTTCCTTTTGCCACACGAAAGGCATCCCTGTGGTCTCTAACCTGTGACAGGGCATGGGCAGGAGGAGAGCAGGGTCCCCATGGCTGTTAGCACAGGCAGGGCTGTTGGGCAGCCATGGCGCCTAGTCCCTGTGGGAAGCCATGGTGCCTAGTCCCTGTGGGAAGCACATGCCCAAAGGTAGAGAACTCAAGCAGCCCAAGCTGTGACTGTTGTGCCCAGCAGTGGTACCTTGCCCATCACTGCCTTGTACTGCTGCATCAGAAAGACCAAGTCCTGGTGCTTCTGCTCCACTGCACTCTCTTGCTGCTGCAGCTGGTCCAGCCGCTCATGGTTCTTGACCCTGAAGAAGTCCAAGTGCAGCTGCAGCATAGAGGCCAGCAGCTGTGCTGGCTTCAGCTCCTGCTGCACTCTGTCCTGGCATGCCTGGGACTCCTCCAGCACCGACTTTTGCCTTTGGCCCTAGGATACATGAGCAGCATCTGTATGGCTCACTGCTGTGGCCAGCCCATCATCTTGCAGCTCCTGCTGGGCACTGGGGCTGATGACCACCACTGGCAGTTCAGCTTTTGGTCAGAAACCAGCAATGAAGTGTGTTGATAATTAGTGGTGTGCAGAGAGCCAGGCAGCACCCCATGGGTCTGTGTTCTGATCATTGCTCTGGTGTTATGAACAACCTCTGACACCACTGGCACTTGGCACAGCGATGCCAGAGTGACCAGAGCAGCTGCAGCAAGACTGGACTCCACTGAGTCCTTGAACTTTCCCAACCCTGGGGTTTGAGCTGCCTGGTGACACAGGTGAGAACTGGGGTGAGTTGGGTCAGCACTGCTTACCTGGGGCTGCCAGCTCTCCATTTCAGGCTGAAGCTGCTGGATGGAGCTGCTCTGCTCAGATGTTGCCTCATCCACTTCTGGCAGCCTTCTACAGGGACCCTCAGGCTGGCTCAGAGGTGCAGGAACGTCCCTGGAGGTGCCATATCTGGAACACTCTCTCACTGCTGGAGGGACCACAACATGGAACAGGCCTTTCCCACTGGCCCCAGGTAATTTCTGATCCCAGGAAGGGGGCAGCCAGCCTGGAGCTGCTGCAGCCAGTGGGGGATACTGAGCCCAGGGCTCCTGCAGAAGCACAGAACTGCATGGGAGCCCGTGGCTTCTTTCCATCATTGCCTGCCCTCTCTCCCCAAAGCATGGCCCCTACCACTACCTGCAGCTCTCACCCAAGCCTTCATGTAGCATGTTCATCCTTGACCATGCTCTGTCGCAGGCACATCATGGCACTGCCCTGTCTGCAGCCCCCACCCTGGCTTGGTTACCTGGGGACAATACGCAGAAACAGAACCTGGTGACCTGGCGCACCAGGGCTGGGGCTGGTGCATCCTGCAAGCCCTGTCCTACCAGCTGGCACATCCAGCACTGGCATATGTGTCTCTACCAGCTGGGCCCTGGACCCTCTTCTCTCTGTGCTACTCCTCTCACTGACCCCATGTCATACTCTGTCCCCACAGTTGGCCCCAGGACATGCTGCAGGCCTGCAGAGGCAGCAGCTGTGCCACATTGGATGCCATGTCCCAGACACAGCTGCCTCCCACTCCCTGGGGTACCCCCTGCTGCTCTGAGTTCCCAGGGGAGCCATTGACCACATTGACTGAGGCATTGCACTGTATTTCTCTCTGTCCAAAGGGGTAGAAAAATAACAGGAATTAGTTGTCAAAAATGAAATTTCAATTTCTCCACACCCTTCCCTGCCCGTGCAGCTTCCCAGCATGGATCAATAATGTTTAGACAGCAGAGAAAAATTTTTCCCCCCCTCTTAAAGCATCAGATCAATAGCATAAAGAAGTCCAAACCCAACCCCTAAACAAACCTCCTGCTCTGTGCTACAGTAAAATCAGGGCTGGGGCTGCCCAAGTGGTGTGACAGCAGGGGGTGGGTGGCTGTAAAGTGTGTCCTCTCTGCTCTGCACACCACGCATGGACCATGAATGGACCATGAATGGAGGGATCTGCCATAGGGATGTATCCTGGCAGGCCTGCAGGCCACGGGCCCTGGGGGGGGCTGAGCATGCCCAGAAGTTTTCTGGGGAAAGTGCAGCACCTGTGGGCTGGGAGACTGAAGATGGAGAAGAGCCTGACTGCTGCTGGTGGAGTCAACAGAAACCCAAATCAGCAACCCAGGCAACACAGATCTGCTGGAGAGAAGGTAAGAGACCTGTGCAAAGGGAAACCCTGTCTACAGCCCTGTAGGAAACCTTCACACAGGCTTCCAGGAAAAGAATGAGCCAGGGCACAGGAGATGGACTGGTGTTGGCAGGAGGAATCAGTCATGGCAGGTAGAGGCCACCAGCTCATTCCTGGGACACAGGAGGCCAGTCCCATGCTGTCAGGCTGCAGTCATGCTGTGGTGGGTGGGAGGCAGGGCTGTAATTTGCCAGAGAACTGTGTAAACAGTGACAGCAGAGAGATGGAGCTGAGTGTGGAGAAGGTGTGGGGCAGTGCAGATGTATGAAACCAGCTCCATAGAGTCAAATGCTGGTGCAGATGGGTGAGGTGGGCTCTGCAGTGCCTGTGGGCTGCTGGGCCAGCCCAGTGTGGTGGCTGAGCTGGGGCAGTGCATGGGGCTGTCCCATCACGACTCCTGAGCTGTGGGCAGTGTGTGGCTGGTCTGCACTCCCTTCCTGGGATGGGGATGAAGGCCCAGGTCCCTGGAGACCAGCACTGCCCTCAGTATGGCTGCTGGGCATGTACCTGCACTGGTCCCGGCTGCCTGCACCACAGGGCTCCCTGCACTGTCGCCCCTCGCTGACACCCTGTGCAGTTCCACAGGTAAGAGTATTTTAACTGGAAAATTCCAAGGCCAAGCTGGGCTGAGAAGGTGACAGCAGATGTACCTTCATAGAAATCACCGGTTGCCGTGGCAACCAACAGGGTCACACCACGGGCGGTGGGAGCGGGTGCAGCACCAACAGCTCTGTGAGTGGGGCCACCTCTCAATTGAATTTAGCCCTAATTTCTCACAGTGCAAGGGAACAGAATTTCCCTGCAGGTTTCCATCTTGTTCTGGCAGCAGCAGCAGGGGCACAGACTCATCGGGGCACAGAAGCCTCCCTGGCTGCCATCCCCTGCCCTGGTTCTCCATCAAGGCCTTGTTACTTCAGGCCAGTTACCTTCTCCTGGCAGTGCCCTGCACATGGCAGACATGGTGGGGTCCAGCCACCAGCGGCCCCACTCCACCCACCACATGGTGACAGTCCTGCTGTCCCCCAGCACTCTTCCAGACATAGCTTAGGTGTTCCTTTGCCACCTTGTTTGCAAGTGACAGCCCTGGCTGTGCTGCCAGGCCCTGCCCACTGCCCAGCTGGTCGCTGCCCATGCTCTCCATCCCTGCCATGGGCACTGCACTGAGCTGAGCTCTGCCACGCCATGTTGACTTAGGCTACACACAAAGCCATGCTGTGTTGTGCCACACGTGCCGCACTGTACTGAGTCCCCATGGGGCTGTGCCTTGTCAAGGGTCAACCCTGCTCCTTGTCAGCCCGTGGGGCAGCCCCACAGCCCTGACCCACAGCCCTGACCCACAGCCGCCCGCCCGTGTTCGCCCAGTGCTGGGAAGAGCTCGGGGCGGGGGGAGATGGACTGTGTGCGGGGTGAGGCGGCACCGCGCAGTGCTGGGGGTGAGAGCTGTCTCACTTTAATTACTGCTGTAATGTTATTCTTTTCAGTGCCACGTTAATTGAAATTAAACAGCTGCCACGTTCTGGCTGGGACAAAAGTGAATCCCTTTTCATTCCCCTCTGGTTTAATGAAGACTGACATGCTGAGAGAAAACAAAGGCGATCCAGCTGCTGCCTCTCCTCGGCACACACACCAGTAATTACTGGGGACCCTAGGAGCCGACAGAGTTGCCCTGGGGCACCCCACAGCCGCCAGCCCTACCCCTGTGCCCTGAAGCATTCCCACCCAAAGGGTCTGGCCAGGGGGAGGTGGAGGATGGGGAGCCCGTGTGTTACGAGGGATGCCAGCATGGGAGGGTTTTATGGAGAACTGTGGCAAGCCCAGGCGGTGAGTCCGGGCTTTGATCCCATCTGTTAAGAAGTATCTGGCCACAAACTGTGCCTCTGCCCTGCCCCTCGGCCCTCCTGAGCTGCCAGGGTCACCTATCCCTGCAGGGCTGGCCAGCCTCAGCCTCTCGACATTCAAAGTCACCAAGTGGCCCGTAGATACTGAATGCCTAGAAGCAGCTGAGGAGGGTTTCTTTCTCGCTCTCTCTCCAGCGTTAAGCTTTTTTTCCTGTTTTAGGGCTAGGAGCTTTCTTGCGATGCCATTCAGTACCTTAAAATATGCAAAATGAGACGCTGGTACAAACCTCATTAACACCCGCCTCCAACATCATTAAGATGTTTCCAAGAAAATTAATTGAGAGACTCATTAAAAATAAATTAAGAAAAATGTGTTGCAGAGCGCCTGCTCTGAGCTCGTAAATCACGGCTCAAAGCTCCAGGCCGCTGCACAGGCAATTAACGCCAGCCAATTTGTTTTATCCTGACTGAGAAAATTAGAAAGCAGACATGGAGATTAGATTAGGGATGTCTGTCAAGCGGAACTTGGAGTGAATATTTTAGGATACAAAATGGAAATCAGGAAAACAAAGCTGGGACTTCATTCGAAAGAGCTGACGGGCAGAGCTGGGGAAGGAGGAGAGAGATTTAGACGTTTTCTGTTTGGAGGAGCAGCTCTGTGTCTGTGTGCAGGTACACACACCCGCCCGGCAGCCCTGCACATCCCTTTGTGGCTGTGCCCTCACACCCCGCCGGCCCCTTTCGGGAAGAGCCAGCTCATAGCGAGAGCTCCCTGTGAAGCTGCTGTGTGTGACACAGCCCCAAACAACATGTCGCCCTATGTATCCGCTGATTACACACTTGGATTAGCAAACACACTGCCACTGGGGCGGGGAGGGGGGGAGATCAGTGCTCGGGACTTAGTCGGCTTTGTGCCATTAGGACCCCTTTGTCCATCCCTAGCACCTTCCATCAGAGGATCTGGAACTACTTTATATTCATGAACTGAACCGCAGAGCCCTTCTGCAAAATGAGCAAGCGTTATTATCCCCCATTTTGCAGAGGGAAGCGGCAGCAGAGATAAGTTAAGGTCTGGCTGGTAACTGTGTGAATGCATAAACAGCTCGTGCAGCAGCAGCCGCCCTATTTGCACACACCAGAGGTGAGTTGGACACCCCCATGGCTGTCTGTGCAGCCAAACACCCAGCCACCACCTCACTAGTGTCAGCCATGGTGTCAGCGAGGGGTCAGTTTGCAGATATCCAGATGGACAGCTTGCCTATGGTCAGCTGCACCATGGGGACAGGGATGGATCCACCAACAATGTGGCCCTGGAGCAAAGGACATCTCTTCTTCACCATAGACCTCATGGCCAGGGAGCCATGGGCAGCTCTCTGCTGGCTGCAGGGCTGCGGGGCCTCTGACACACCTTCTGCTACTCAGAGTCAACTCCTACTGGCCTCCTGCATAGCTGTACATTGGTTCTGAGTAGTCATCCTAAAAGGCTAGGTTTTAAATGCAGTGATCATGCTTTTACACTTGGGAAACAGGAAAAAAATCCTTTTTACAAGGTGGATTTTATATCTTTTTTTTTTTTTTTACTAGACATATTTGATGCTCCTATTGAGTTTGGGTGGTATTTTGAAACTCTCCAAGTACTTAAATTGTTTAATAATGTGAAAGCCTCTTCCTGCATTTTAACCTGCCTTTCTCTGAGAGCTCCTTCTTTATTGTCTCCTCCCCAGAAGAGAAGGGGATGCTTCCTTTGTACAGTCCCTGTGAGTCAGCTAAATTTCAGCATTTAATGCTTATGCTGATAATATGCACCATGATCCTTTCTGGTTTTGACCAGACGCATCTGCCAGCACCAGTGTGGGTCAAGACCACTGATCATTTGGGTTCGGTTTGATTTCTTAATTTTTAAAAATACTATCTGTTTGTTTTGGGTTTTGTTTTGGTATCTGTTTGTTTTGGGTTTTGGTTTGGTTTGGCTTTTTGCAGGTTTTATGTTTTGGTTGGTTGGCTGGTTGATTTTTGCCAGAGCTGCATCTCCACTAGAAGCACTTTTTAAAATGAGGAACTTCCCACCAAATGTGAGCCTGTTTGTTCACACCCTTCCTTCCACCCCTGCCCAACCATGGCCTCACACTCTCCACATGGGTTCCTGGACTGCATGATCTCTGTACCAGTGCCCAATGTTCTGCAACTGGGTAAATGGAAAGGAAAAAAAGCCAATTTGGGGTAAATCCCAGATGGGATGACTTTGATATGAGCAAGCTCTTGGAGTGTGCAAGAAGTGCAGATGATGATAAGCTTCTCCAGCTACTGCCAGGCACCTGTGTTAGAACAGATCGTAGTTATTTTCATCCAACAAATGGAATAAAACGAAGAAATTATTGAATTATCACTGAACAAATTCATGCACACAGGGATGGGGGGACAGCAAAAGAGATGTTCCATCACTACAGAGGCTAGATGCTGGGGTGTATCAGGTGCAGGCAGATGATGTCACTTCAAAATGTACCATCCTGTTTTCTGGAGCAAAGCTCAGACACTGCTCTAGCCGTGCTGGGACCTGTCCCGGGAGTTTGGACGCTGAGGCAGCCTTGGAGATGAATCAGGGACTTGTGGGTGCTCAGTGGAAGCAGAGGGCTAATGAGGCTACAGGAACATTGAGTCGATGCTCCTATCATCTCAATGAGGGCTTGGTGGTGTTGGTGGTGGGAGCTGGCATGTTTCTGGTGCTCACAGTGTAGAGGGATGGTGGAGCTTCAGGAAGTGCTCCAAAAGGAACTGTGGGCACTCCTCAGCCTGCAGGAGTGATACTGTGTGTGGGGTAGAGTGGAAAGTGAAGGGTACTCTGAATCTGTATGTGGTTTTGTGGAGAACGGAGTTGATGAGTGAAAGCTCCTACAGCTCTTAGGTAAAAGTACACCTCAGTCTGGTGTCTGTAAGATGAAACAAGTCAAACTTAAACTGGAAGTAAAGCATGTATGTTGTTAATTCTTGGCAGAGCAAACGGACTGCTGCAGGAGATGTGCCATCAGTGGAAGTTGAACACAAAGTCTGGACAGCTTGTTTCCACTGATTCCAAAGCAGACATCAATTCCTGTGGTCCTGCAACGGAGTAGCAGACACTGTTCTGGAAGGCTTTGTTATTCCCTTTTGCTCCCCTGAGCCAGCACACCTGTCCCTGGGCTTGTCTGGAGGTGTTCTACTGGGCTTGTGCTTACAGAGGATGATCCAAACCCTGAGGAGGCTGCTGCAGAAATACCAAAAGAGACCTTGGGCTGAAAACTCTATTCAGGTGTTCAGTCCTGCTCAGAGGGAGCTGAGGCTATGGGCACACTGGTGGCTGCAGGCTGAGGGGACTGTTGACACCACCAGGTCATGCTCAGGCTCATCTCCTTCTGAAACTCTTCTGGGTTCACAGCTAAAATTTTCCACACCAAGGCTCTGCATGAAGATGCATTTCACTCAGATGTTGGATTAACCTCCTTCCAACTATTTCTGAGTTATGGAATGAGCGGAAAAATACTTGCATGTAAAAAATTACTAGTGTTAAAAATAATTCTAACCATTCTAACCACAGGAA
>VZTY01028609.1:211879-269949 GCA_013400935.1 Turnix velox | reverse complement strand
CAGATGGAACGGAGGGAGGCGGCTCCCAGCCCGGGCGGTGGCGGAGCCGCTGCGGCAGCCGTGAAAGGGAAAAGGGGAGCGGGCGTTTGCGTCCCTGGAATTTTAATGAGCCTTAAAGGTTATTGCTCTGCGGTTCCAGCGATAATTTCCAATTCGGTGTGTTGGTGGGAAGCCGGTACCGCGGCTCTAATCACATCTGGGTCCTGGCTCGGGCACGGGCGTTGCGTTGGGCTGCTGAGGAATATCAACAAACATGAAATAGCGGCGGCATGGCCGGAGTCTGCGGGGGAGAAATAACAAACGGGAGAGTCTTGCCTTGGCTCTGCATTCCACAATGAAAATGATCTCATTATCCTTTCCAGAGTCTCAGCCAGCTACTTGAAAAATACTTATTAAAAAAACATTGCGGCTCTTGGGAGAGGGTCCCCTCCAGAGAAGGGAGAAAGAAAGGACCTGGATTTATGAAAATAGAGTAGGAGGAAATGGCTACAGTGGCAAAAATGGGTTGGAACCAGCCCTGCTGCATTTCCAGCACCAGCTGTGAGCCCCAGCCAAGCCCTGGCACAGAAACGCTCAGTGTCTCCTTTGTCCCTTCAGCCTCCACTTGTGCCCTTGAAACCTGGTGGGGGTGAGGCCACTGCTGGTGCGTGTGAGGGAACAGAACCCAGCCTGTGACATTCCCACTGCTCAAACACCAGGTACCTCCACTCGTCCCTGGCATGGGGCTGGGTCTGGTCGGGTGTTAAATACAATGACTCAGAGTAAGAGAAGCTCACGGACAGGCGTGGAAGTGATCCTGCAGACCTGGTGTGCATCAGCTCACCTGCTCTGTGCCCACATGCCTTGCTCAGTGCCACCTTGTGTTTACTCCTTCATAGCTACCACTTCCACTGCTGCTCCTGCAAGCTGTGTCTTGGTTTCTTGTGTCCTTGGGTTAAGCTGTGTAGGAGCCAGCACGTTTCTGTAAGCATCCAGGAGCTAGAAATCATGAGCAAGCAGAGGTCCTGCTGGAAGAAGGGAGACATGAGTGAAGGAAGAGCAATACTGCTGAAGTCTGGTCACAAAACATGATGCCTCAGTGGTTCTTGCAGTTACAGCCAGCGAGCTGCTGGCAGGTGATGGTGCATCTATCTAGAGAGCTACATCAGGGGGCTCCTCCAGAACCAGCAGGTGGGAAAAGAGAAGGGGAAACCAGGGAGGCTGAGGGGTGAGGAAAACCAGAGGGAGCTGGATAAGTGAACAAAGCCTCGTGTGATGGGGACTATGAGGAGAACCTTCATGGGGTGGGTGGGCACAGGAATGCAGGAACAGAGGCAGAAAAAGGGGAACCTCACACTCTTCCTTTCTTCATGGTTAATCTTAAGTCTCTGGCTAAAATGAAAGGAACATAATTAATTAGATAAGATACAGAAAAGATAAAGCATTATAACCAGGTGAAACTAAACTGAGAGCACGCTGCTGCACAGAAAGTTTCATTAGCCCCATTGGTACTGCAATAATCAGGGAAAAAAAATCAGGAGGAGTGATGTAAAGGGATTGACTGCCAGGGAGGAAATGCATTTGCCATCTCTTGATGTCTTCAAAGTCCAGTTGAATGCCCTTCTGAAGCTGCCTTTGTCAAACAAGTTATTGAATCCAACAGTAACATGGCGAAATTTTTTTGACTGCAGGTACAGAAGGTCAAGGCTGCGTGATCCCTCCCTGCTCCTCTGGGAATCTACAGAAAGAGAATGTGAAGAAGGACTAAGGGAATGTGCCATTCTTTGTGTTCTTCAATAGTGAATCTCAGCGTTTATCTGCAGGGGTTCCAGCTGCAGACACTGGTTGGGTGTGCGTGTGCCCAGCAGAGACAGGTTGGTGGGAGCCACTCAGCAGAACTCTTGAGTGTTGGAGATGGCCACTCTTCAGCACAGTGGGCTGTTGCCCTGTGCCTGCAGGCTGTCAGCAGTGCTGAGGTCTGTATGACAGTGGCCTTTGTGCTTGGTGTGGTAAGTGAAGGTGGGGTCTCAGAAGGAATCCTTGCAGCAAAGGTGAAGGAGTGACCATGTTCAACAGGCGTGGGTGTTTTGTTTGAGTTGTCTCTGTATCCAAGTGCAGAGCAAACACAGGCTCTTCCTAGTGGTTCTGCTTCACCTGACCCCAAGTTTTGCTTCAGTGAAGAGCAGGCTCCAGAGCTCTTCCCACAGTGTCACACAGCCTCTGGGGTGGGGCTGGCACTGGAAGGTAGCCATGGCTGGAAGGGGACAGGGCTACAGAGTTAAAAGGGTGATCTGAACTCATAATTTCTTGATGTTTAGCAGCTGTTCCTAGTTTATCCCTAGTTTTGAAGGTACAAGACACAGCCAGGTGGTCTTAACTGCTGAAGTTCTGGGGCATCTGCACTTTTTTACATGATTTCACTTGGAATCCCAGCTGCAGTAGCTCTGTTCTCTCCTCAGGAAGGAGGGCTGGGCTTGGGGCTACACAGGATAAAACCAGATATAGATGGAGAGATGGTTCTATGGAAACGTTTGCTCAGTGCCCAGGAGCAGCCCAAAAGGCAAACTGACTGTTAAGAATTACTAGGAAAATAATGGAGAGCAGATCATGGTTATGCCACTGAACAGATCCATAGTGGAAGTTGCATTGTGATTACCATATGCAGCTCTGGTCTGCCTCTCAAGAAAAATAAGAGTTGGAAGGGTTTCAGAGAAGAGCGACGAGGGTGATCAAATACAAAGAATATTTTCCACATGAGGAAAAAGTAGATATTCTCTTTAGCCTAGAAAAAAAAATGACTGAAGAGGATTATAAAATCAAGTTTGGCATATAGAGGTTGTCTGCAGTATGATTTCTCATTGTCCTTTCAATATAAGAACTGGCAGCACCCTGTAAATCAGCAGATAACAGCTACAAAACAAAAATCAGCTCCTTTTTTAATGCCATTTGTTGTGGCAGACTGCTTCACACAGGATATGGTGGGCTCCCGAAGTTTACATGCATTGAAAAATAAATTGCCAGAGGAGCTCTATTTCCCCATACACAGTGGGCAGCTTTCTAGGAAGCATTTGGTGAGACTTTATTTTTTTTTTAAGAACACTTAAACCAGTTCACAGCTATCACTAATCATACCCAACTTTTGCTGCCCCAGAACTGCAAGTGCTTCCCATGGCAGGTGCAGGAGAGGCACCCATCCCACTGCTGCCCTCTGACATGGCTGTGCAGGGTTCCTTCAACTCTGCAGAGATTGCTCTGCCCATCAGAGCAGCTCTTCCTCCATCACCACTGGTGNAAAGGCAAACTGACTGTTAAGAATTACTAGGAAAATAATGGAGAGCAGATCATGGTTATGCCACTGAACAGATCCATAGTGGAAGTTGCATTGTGATTACCATATGCAGCTCTGGTCTGCCTCTCAAGAAAAATAAGAGTTGGAAGGGTTTCAGAGAAGAGCGACGAGGGTGATCAAATACAAAGAATATTTTCCACATGAGGAAAAAGTAGATATTCTCTTTAGCCTGGAAAAAAAAATGACTGAAGAGGATTATAAAATCAAGTTTGGCATATAGAGGTTGTCTGCAGTATGATTTCTTATTGTCCTTTCAATATAAGAACTGGCAGCACCCTGTAAATCAGCAGATAACAGCTACAAAACAAAAATCAGCTCCTTTTTTAATGCCATTTGTTGTGGCAGACTGCTTCACACAGGATATGGTGGGCTCCCAAAGTTTACATGCATTGAAAAAGAAATTAAACATCCCACAGCTGCCAGAGCAGCTCTATTTCCCCATACACAGTGGGCAGCTTTGTAGGAAGCATTTGGTGAGACTTTATTTTTTTTTTAAGAACACTTAAACCAGTTCACAGCTATCACTAATCATACCCAACTTTTGCTGCCCCAGAACTGCAAGTGCTTCCCATGGCAGGTGCAGGAGAGGCACCCATCCCACTGCTGCCCTCTGACATGGCTGTGCAGGGTTCCTTCAACTCTGCAGAGATTGCTCTGCCCATCAGAGCAGCTCTTCCTCCATCACCACTGGTGCTCCTCCCCTCTGGGCTCTACAGCCAGTAAATACCACTGTCAGCCCTTTCCCTTCTCTCCTGTACCTCTGCACACCAGTGATGGGTTGTACCTTCTCTGGGCTATGTGGTCAGATTGAGGGAGTAGGGCAGAGCCAGTGTGAGTCCTACTGCACTGCTCCCACTGTGGAATTACAGACTAAGTTTAGGGCTTAGAAAGAGGTCCTGTCCTGAAGAGCATTCAGTCATATCTCACACAGCATGTGAGGAGACATAGTTGATGGAAGCCTGTACATACACTGATGAGGGACCCCTGCACACACCCAGATTGCTGAGTTGAGAGTCTTAAGGTATCTGCAGAGCTTTGCTCTCTTGCAGCAGGATGAGGGTTGGCTCAGCTGTGAGACCAGTTGTTTTTACTGTCGTGTTCATTGCTCTGAGACTGCCCTCCAGCCCCTCTGAGCTCAAGAGCCCAAGTTGAAGAGATCTGCAGCATGGGCAAGAGGAGATCACTCCAATTCTTGGACAGTGCTCCTGTAGAACACCAGCATTTGCTTAANCTCTGAGACTGCCCTCCAGCCCCTCTGAGCTCAAGAGCCCAAGTTGAAGAGATCTGCAGCATGGGCAAGAGGAGACCACTCCAATTCTTGGACAGTGCTCCTGTAGAACACCAAATCCTGCTCCAGCAGCATTTGCTGCTTTAAGCTTCAACCTGCTTCTAACAGTAGCAACTATGTGATAGTCTTCCAGCACATCTGTGCAAGCATGCTGCTCTGCTTTTGGTCAGCTGGAGAGCTGCCTTTGGCTGCAGCAGCCAGGGTCTATCAGAAGCTGGTGTAAGAACCTACAATAAGCTGCAGAGATCAGGATGGACCAACAGTGGCTTCCTGATGGGTGCAAAACTGCACTGTTCCTTCTGCTGCACACAGTACTGGCCTCTGTCACATTGCTCGTTTTCATGGGGAATTTGTCTGGGCAGCTGCCATTTCCACTAGACAACTTCAAATGAGCGACATGAATGACTGTTTTTCATGTTACACAACATGATTCAAAATACCCCAGTGCAGATGCACCAGCCAGGTTCCAAGAACCAATCGCCACATTGCACAGTCTCCTTCCAGTGGAGAAACTGAAAACAGGTTTTTCTGTAGCTACACTGAAACTTCACAGTCGATTTTAAGCCTCTTAGCCAGTATAATACTGAGTGCAAGTTCCTGCTGAGGGCTATCGACTTCAGTGTGTGCCAAGCTGCAGGGAACACCCCGTGCCATGCCTGTGTGTGACGGAGTGCTTCCCTGCCCCAGCAGTGTGACTCAGATCACAGACCAGCTTCCCAGGATTTCCTTGAAGATTGCCATCCAGCAGAAGGCATCTGTGCAGCCACAGGGGGAAATGCACCAGGAAACAGCATCATCTTCAAAACACACAAAGGGATTAGCACAGTCTGAAAGCAGCAACACGCTGCCCTCTCTTCAGGGCTGGAGACATGCTGCCTGCTGGGGCCTTGGGGATGGAGGAGGCCAGCCTTCTGATGGCACTTTCCCAGGTAAGGTGTGCTGCTGAGGGCACTGCAAACCCTAGCCACACTTCTCTCAAAGCTTCTGCTCTCACACTGCCATGCTGGTAGGCTATGTGACTTGTGAATGGCAGAATGCAAGATGTAAGTATTTGTAATTAAGAGCAGTGGAGTTTTGCTGCTGTGGGACCACAGCAGGGCCACAGATTATTCCCAGCCCTTGTATGTTCTAGCAGCAGGCAGCACTCAGTGCTGCAGTCATGCTTTGGCAGCACTGGTGACCAATGTCTTGTGCACAGAGTGTCAGACTAAGAAGCATAATTGCTTGTTATGTTATTTGTATTGTCCCCAGCTTCTCATGCCTTTTTCTGCAGCTGCTCAGGTGTGCCAGTCATCTACAAACTCCCAAAGTATGGAACTGATGGACACATTGTGGGTCTTCTGCCATTCCCTTGCCTACAGCTCTTCCAACTATCAACACAAGGAAGACAAGCCAGAGAATCCAAGATGTAGAGGAGCTATCAGTAGACAATATAGGCAGGCAGCAGAGTAGCTCCTGGAGGCTGTTGTCACTTCAAGCAATGCCTTTGCTTTGTCACACACTGTTCTGCTGCACACAGCTCTTTGCAGCCATCTAGCAGTCACAAAACCTCCATCTTTTTGTCATGCACCATTGTTTTTGTAAACCTTCCACTGCAAAAAAGGAGAGGCCGATAGTGAGCTGCAGTGAATATTCAGCCAGAATTTCCCTCTCCTTTATTTGTTAAATCATCTTGTTTAGTAGCAGTGTGTGGTAATCAGCCAAATATCATACCAGAAGCACAGATTTAACACGGGTAGCTCTGTCCAGCCCTTTTCCACATCATAACTAAGAATGCAGTGAGTGGAAGGGGCCCCAGCTCTAGTTTGGAAACGCTCCCCTATTTCTGGAATTTTTTAGTACAATATCAAAATTATGACTGCAAATCTTTCCATTCCTTTCTTTCATTCTGAATTGAAGACTGTCTACTGAAGACTCTCACTTCAAAAAATAGCCAGGCACTTTCTAATATCAAGCAAAATGCCCGAAGAATAAATTGCTCCAATCAGAAATAAAGCATTTTAGTTCTGCCACAAGCAGAGCGAGCTGTGTTTATAAGTCTCTCCAAAGGCAACTCCATCTTTCTTGCTTTCCTCTCATTTTCTTTTGATGCACAAAGCCTGGATACTGCAGTGCTGTGATTGGATTCAGCTTTGGAGCAGGGTAATTGTAAATATTCATTGGAATCCATGCTAGTTTTCCCAAGTCTCTCTTAAAGGCTGTGCAGCTATACAAACAGCCGTGGCTCTGCATTAGCCTCACAGCCTGGAGGCTGCCTATTTCTCCACAGCCCCAAAGACCGCTCCTTCAGAGGCTGCATGGAGAGAAATCAGCCTTGCAGACCATTTTAGTCAATGCTGTATTATTTTCTTTATTCCCTCTTTAACGTCTGTGTTGTAGAACTGGCTCTCAGACCCAGGTACCTGGTGGGGTTCCTTGCCAGTACCTACACAAATAACACAGTTCACCTTCACTGGCAGTTCCCACTGGCTGTTGTGGCTGTGTGTTTCTAGCCTTCTCTAACTACTGACAGTGCTGGGGTGTGTGTGTGAGCTGCTCTGTGTCCTGGTACATGGTCTGTGCCTGTGAACATTTCACCCACCCACTGAGGACCTGTAATCCAGGTGGGTACTGCTTAGTAATAACGTGTCTGCTGCTCAGCAGATAACCACCAGTCTCTGTAGGTAGGCAACACACATCTCACCAGGAGCTTCCACCCTTGTTGGTTACTGAGAAGAAAGCAGATAGATCAACCCCTGATAGCCAGGAATTTCTACCTCTCAGACTACTGAAATTCCATGACTGCACTCAAACAGCAGGAGGTAGGCAGTGGGCAGAAGACTCCTACAGCCATCAAGGAACATTAGCAAGGCCTTTCCACCAGTCAGACCCTGATCTCCACATAGCCTGGGCCAGCTGCTGCACAGCAAGACTGCAGGGCATCGAGTCAACCTTACTCTCCAGGTGGTCTCTGGCTGATGGCAGTGTCCTTTGCAAAGCAGCACATGGAAGAAACCGCTTGCAGTTACTCCTTTACTGAGTGAGAATGAAAATTGAATCCAAAAGTTCTGATAGCAAATCTACGTTCTCATCACTGCTTTGTGTACTCTTGTGTTTATCATCAAGGGTGGAACTAGAGTGCTCAGGCCAAAGCCTGAGGCACAGCAGCACATGTCATACAGATGGTGGTGTCAGAGCCTTCATCACCCACTGACATCCTCCAGACCCTCCTTGCTCTTTACAGCATATGTTAAAGCACACACTCTGGCTGCTGGATAACCTATGACCAGACAAGTAGGTAGCAAAAGGGACAAAATCCAGCTTTCTTTCCACATGCCTGCTCCTGGGTGCACCTACCAGTTCCAGATGAAGCAGTGGAGCTTGCTAGAGGTCTCACTAAACAGCTGCTCAGAGGCTGTCAGCTGCATGGTTCTGTCCCTTGCTGCAGTTCTGTTGCTTGGTTCTTGTCTGCTTCACTCAGGGCCCTGGCACCAGTTCTCAGACAGTTCACCGAGGCCTCTCCTCATCCCACAGAGCACATCTTTACCCATCCTGGACAGAAGGCTCCTTTGGAACATGAGAAAGTTCACCAGGTCAGTATGTAAGTACTAAGGTAAGAGGCATTAGGCAGGTCCACTTACTTGTCCTCCCAGTGGTCTGGAAGGAGGGAGTCTCTGTACATACACAGCTCTACAGCACTTAGATGGGCAGCTCAAGGCTAGCTGCCTTCAAATGTGGTGAAAAAGACAGCCCTGGAGAAAGTCCAGTGTCCAGCTGATGGGGAAAAAAAAAGTGAAAGATTGGCCCTTCATCAGCATCCACGTCGTCACAAGCAGGGGCTGGAGAGTGAGACATGCCCAGCAGCTGAGTGGCAGAAGGAACCAGTCACTGGGGTTCCTGTGGAAATCCACCCAGATACAGCACACTGCTTTTCTCCCACCTGCACTCTAACACTGGTGGCTACTGGGGGAGGGAGTGTGCCAGTGGACTCTTCAGCATTTCCCAGTGTTGAAGACCTGATGCCCAGCCTGGACCGTCAGCAGGGTCCCTATCATGAGAATACACCAGTCCTTTTACTGCCTACCCCTGGTGCAGAGAAGCCTTCCAGTCTTGAGTGGGAAACACAGTCCTTCCCTTCCATTTTCCAAAGCAGTGAGAGCAGTGTTGTTCAGAGCTCGTGCTATGATGATTTATCCAGGTCAGAGCGAGGACAGCTGGCTAACTGAGGTTAACAGCTTTCTCGGTTTCATTTCAAAAAGACATTAGCATGGGGGCTGTATTAAACAACAATATGCCAAATCCTGATTCATTCACCGAGAGAGCTCATGATCAGGTGGGGGACTGAGCTGACAGGCAGGGTTGTGCTGCTAGCCTTTCCTTAAAGGGCAGGACCATAACTCATGCTCCCAGTGTTAAATTACACCTGACACTCCTTGCAGTGGGCTTCTGGTATGTGCAGACTACTATAGGCACCCTGGGACTGCCAGCCAAGGGAACCAAAAGCTCCCTAACCAGATTTATCAGCAAGAGTGCCTGGCTCAAAAAAAAAAAAAACCCAACAAAACCAAAAAGATTAGGGCTCTTCAGTCTGAAAGAAAGATGATGGAAAGGCAACATGACAGAGGTCTATAAAATCAGAAGTGTCAGAGGGAGGGTGGCTCAAACCACAACATTAAGGAATGGCTGTTCATGGCCTCTTCCAATAAAACTACAGAAAATATCAGGGGGTAGGTTCAAAGTAAATAAAAGGAGATGTCTCTGAATCTCACTTACTGCTACAATATATTGGAGGAGCTGGATAGTATCTAAATTACCATAAAAGTTTGACAAATTAAGGATGAAAATTCCTCATGGGCTGTTAAACAAAGACTCCCATTTGGACTCAGGAAACCCCTTCACCCCAGAAGGTAGGAAAATACCTGGGGGCAATGTCACTGTTTTTCTCAGTGTAATAGCACTTGATGATCAGTACTTTAATTGTGAGTTTTGTAAGATAAGGTTTAGAATCAGGATGTTTTATCTGTCACTTTCACATTAAAACTAAGCAGCTAAGCTCAGCTGAGCTCTGTGTCAATGGATGGAAGGATGGAGTGGGATGGAATGGGAAGAGTAAGACAAAGTAACTACAAGAATTGGAAGTGTGATTGCTGCTCTGCCCTGCAGTCCTTGCACAAATCAATACACAGTGACCTGTAGACACATGCACAAGCAAATGCAGATTTGTCCTCCGTCACTCGTGCACACAGACAAAGGCACACAAACTTCCCACACCCAGCCTTCACTAGTGGGAGATCAGAAACAGCCACTCAACATGCAGTTCAGCCCACACACCACTCTGTCCCTTCACACACACACAGAACAATGGATGACTTAGCAGCAAATGGAACAATATCTCCTTGTTTTCCTTCAAATGCAATGAACATAATCACTGCATTATATTAATATATGATGCAATATATTGCTCATATATATTCATGTGAACATATTATAATCAAGTGGGAAAAAAAATGTTTCCAGTTTCAATAATAAGAGGACACCCTTCCCACTCCCCATTTTAAAATGCTGTCCTCTGAGCTGCAGATCAGACAAACCAGCTGTGCTGAGCTCATTCCTGCCATCCAGCATGCTCCTACCTCATAGTCCAATATCAAGAATACCTGTTTTAGTCTTCCAGAACACTGAGAAGATTCAACTGTCATGTTGTTAAAATAATCTTAATTTTTCTGGCTTTTGGAGTGCTGAAAGAGCTTAGCAGTGGGTACCATGGAGGATTGACTCAGGTTAAGGGAGTTACCCTGCAGTGTGCGGCAGCAGCAGCTGCACAGATTTTCAGGATCAGGTCTCCACCTCTGCCAAAAGGGCTGAATGACAGCTTGGGGTCAAAATCCACTCACAAGTATAGATGGCTGAGCAGACAGGAGGCAGAGACCCCATGGCTGAGGAGACAGGGGAGTGGTGCGCTCTCCCAAGCCAGGTTCATGTGCAGAAGGAATGCACTGTCTGAGCAAACTGAAACAGAGGGATGGGAAGAGAGAAGCTGCAGCAGGGCAGGGGCAGACAGATCCAGCACAGAGAGGGCTGGCACAGGGACTGCCCAGCAGGCCAGGATCCTGTCAGGTCCACAGGGCGATGAGGATACTTCTACTCAAATTGCCTGCAAGTCCTAGAGAAAACAGGCTTTCATTTCCACAGCAGCATAGCTGAACAAACCTGAACAAGCCTTGTCTCCTGGATCACTACATGTCACCGTTACCAGTTGGTGCTGGGACAGCCCTGTCCTGGGAGGCATCATCCCTGCCGGCCACCCTGTTCTCTTCTCTCTGAGAAGGTCAGGAGCAGGAGCAACATGCAGGACATCTGGGCATTACAGCGGTCACAGTCTCAAATCAAGTGCAATCCCATCACCTATTTACAGTCAACAGAGCTGTAGCTGTCTCTCCAGTTCCCTGGACATTCCTCTCCTCACTGGGAGCTGCCAGACTCTTCTTTTGCATCCTTAGCCCTTCCTTATGCTGCCATGTAAGTGAGAACAGGATATTATCAGTATTGCTGTGAATGCATTAAATGAAGTTCCCTTCCAAGCCTGGGCTGCCAAACTAGAGTGGACTGGCATCTTCTCCTACCTGCTTCAGAGTTTCCTCCTGTAGCTGGTGGCTGGCCTCCACGTCCTGGCTGAGCTGCTGGATCCGGCTGCATTTCTGCTCCAGTTCTGCCTGCCTCTCCCTCTGCTTGGTCTGCAGTTGATAGATCCTCTGCTCTTGAGCATCCAGCTATTGACCCGCCCAGGGAAAGAAAGAAAAAATGGAAAAAAAAATCAATTAATACTAAACGGCTTAACAAAACCCCGAACAGCACAGGCCTGATGCTGCTGGGGGTGGGGATTGTCGGGAGGAGACACCCCCCGCACACATTAACTGCAAAAACCTGATGTTGTGGGGACAGGAAGCCAATATGGTAGGTGTGATCTGACACGCACGCCCGCTGCAGCACTGATATGTCTGACTCGGGCAAAGCAGGGAGTCTGCCACGTCGGGTTACCTGCCTCCTCTGCTCACACTGGGGGTGTCAGACAGCCTGGGTGAGGGAGGCAAAGAGCAACCAAGCAAAACCAAAGTTATTCTAACTAATAACTGGATAACCAGCTCCTAATCTGGCTGTGTGTTTGGGCTCTCTACTCAGCGCCTCCAGGCATTTCCCCCATGGCTGTCATCCCTAGGGTGGAGGAGAAGGGGAGCTCTAATGTCTGTAGCTTGGTCATCTACCCCTCTTGTCCTGCCTGAACAGGAGTTGGCTTTGAGGGCTCAGCATTTTCAATTCTTGGTATCCCAGCTGTGAAGAGTTTACACAGGGAAGGAGCAGGAAAGGATCATGAATGTCAACCAAAGAGCAATTAGCATGACAAGACTCAAGTATTGATCTGCTAGAGCGAGCAGTGCTGCAGCAGCCCTGCGGTGGAGCAGCTCCCCGGACACTGACCCCGATGCCTTTGCAATGGACATCTTGGGAACACTGCTCACCTCTTCTGACAGACGAGAGGAGCAACGACCAGTGGGTGCAAATATATGGGGCAGGGTCAAAGGTTCTGCACGGCTCTTGCCCTCCTCATGGCAAAGCATCAAGAGAAAATGCTGGTCACATAGCCCAGGAACTGGTCTGCTAAGTGTTTTAAATTCAGAATTAAGAAATTCCCTGTGCTGCTGGCCAGGGGCTGTGCAATGCCATGCCATAATCAAGGGTCCTGTGTACAGTGAAGTGATCACTGCAGGTGTAGCTTCACTGATCAGGAGTGACTGGAATCAGCCTCATTTCATAGGTCTGTCCAGAGCTTCCTGATAACACTAGGGAGGTAACTTGCACAGCACAGACACCACAGACATCTCACAGAGGCTGGATGAGAGCTGTGCCCAAGCATGGGCTATTGCAGAAGCAAGGCAGAACATACAAAGAATAGGTTTCTAGCTATCAGTGGGTCCCATTTAGATTATGCATCCCTTCCTTGAACAGGAAGGACAGAGGTCTTCAGGGCTCGATGCACTGAACAGCCCAGTCTCTGTGCCCACGCTTCTTAACCAAACCTGTTGCCCTGCCCTGACCCATGACTCACTCCAACAAGGACAAGGGTACAGCACAGATACAGATCACTGGTCTTGAAGGACACACTGATCCACATGCTAGGAGGGGAGACACATCCCAAGCTCTCTGTGTTGGCCAGCCTGTCCATTACTGCAAAATCTGTAGCAGAGCACCAAGTGGCTGCAGCCTCAGCCCTCTTACAACCATGTGTCACACCCAAACGTGGGACCTAGCTTGGCCTAGATGATCTTCAGAGGTCCCTTCCAAGCCCTAGCAATCTGTGGCCTGCCTGGCCACCACCAGCTCTGTTCTTGCTGGAACAGCTTGCCTGACCTCGGGCAGTGCCATGCTGCCTGTGTGGGTTTCTCACAAGAGCAACAGCTCCAAGCACATGTCTGTCTGTCCTGCTGGCAGTGCCACTGCCCCATCAGAGCCCACCTTCCTTTCCCCACTCCTGGCAGCATTGGGCACACCTGGGCCCTGGAGCAGCATTTTGGGCAGACATCCTGCAATATACACAGAAACTGATGGGTCTAATTAATGTTCACCAACTGCCTTACTAAGCACAGAGAATATTTTGATATTAACTAAATGCTAACTGATTAGTAAAACATATTTACTGAAGACTGTCATCTAGCACTCAACATTCAATAAATATATTAATAACAATTTGCATGTAATTAACATAAAGTGACATTAATGTCTACATTAAAGATGTATTGGAGATATTGTTAGGACTGTAGCCTGCATTCCTCCAAGCTGAGAGCTGAGAAAGCCTTGGGCTCACAAAGCTCTATCCACTGGACTAATCTGAGATGGATGAGAGATGGCGAGGAACTGCTGTCTCCTCAGCTTGCAGGATAAACACCCCCTTCCCCCAGCTGCGAGGCAAGTGAGGGAGTTTTGAAGGCAGAATAATTCTAGTATGTTCAGTGCAACGAGGCTCTCTACCAGCTCTGCAGAGCCTGTGACAATGGGGGATGTCATATGGCTTTATGAAGCAGCATCTGTCTGGGTCCAAGTTGGCTGAAAGGACGTACATTGCTTAAAGCAGCACTGCCTGTCTGAGCTTGCCTCCTTCCCCTACGTGCCATTCAGAGAAAGCCCACCTCTCCTTCGTCCCCACATGGACCCATGAAGAGATTTGCTTGCAGCAGGAAAGAAGGTGGCATGTTTAGGGTGAACATCCCCCACCCCCACCCCTTCTCATTTAAGTGGAATCAATTGTGCCATTTCTGCTTTGCTTTTCAAAAGCAATTACTTTCATGTCATTTCTACAGACATTCACAGAGAGCAAGAGAGTGAGGGCTTGATTATCCCCCCTCCCACCCCTATCCTGTGGCTTCCGCAGTGGCGGTGAAGTATTAAATTAAATGAGGTGTCTATGGAGCGGCGATGGTTTCAGGTCAGAGGCGCTATGGAAAGCTGTATGCTGCACTGCTCCTGTATATGTAAATGGATATATTAAAACCACTGATGTCAACTTGCAGCACTCATCTCCTCTGCTCTCGGGTGATCAAAGCTGATTGCAGAGGCAATTACTGCAAAGAAAAAGAAAATCACGGCCTCCTGCTCATCCCTGAGCTACCGGAGTTTAATTGCTTAGTGTAGCTGAAGCTGCCTCTCCATCTCCCTGGTGTGCACACACACACACACACACATGTGGGAACAGTGCACGCCATGAAACACGGGCAGGAATGGACATTTTTGAGGACGGGCAGTGAGAAGCACCCCAAGCAGGGGAAGACCACAACATGAAAAATAATGATGCTTAAAAATGAATCAAACCACTACAGCGGGCTTGGCTGTATCTTAGCAAGCTGCTGGATCGATAGCACAGGGAGAAAATCATGGCAGCATAATACATGCCCATAAGACAGCCTCTCTCATTCTCTACTCTTTGGTCCTAGATTCACAGTAAGACTTCTTCAGTCTTTTACAGTCTGTAGCTAATCAGGCTCCCAAATCATTGTAACATAGATCAGAATTTTGACCCCTGTTTTATAGCTGAAACAGCTTGAAAGAAAGGCATCAGTACCTGCCCTGAGAAGTCCTGACTCCTTACACTGTTCTTCCCTTTGTATTTCACATGCACTTCCTCGTGAGGACCAGCAAAAGCAGGGGACATTTTAATGTAAGCATAGTGCTCAACCAAGTCACAATCAGTAGAGTTTGAGAAGCCAGACATGCTGCACTGCTGGTGGTGCTGGGTAACTTGGTGCTGGCCAGGCTTCAGCTGCAGGGTACTGATTTCATGTGCTGCTTTTCTTGGTGAAGTGTGGAGAGCTGGCTTGGGCCAGGTGCCTCCATGTGTGTCACCCTACCTGCCCTCTTACACCCATTTCTCCCACAGGCTACACACCAGCATCCATTCACACACTAGTGCTCAGTTGGCACCCAGTATCTGTGTGAGTATGTTGTGCTGGGATCACACTCTGGTCGAGGTGGAACACTGGCCATGTTCTCATGCAGTCTGCAGGCACATCTGCACATGGCCTGAAGCAGGGCTGCACAAAATGTGAGACATAAGACCTGTCACTGAAGTGTTGCAAGAGAGCAAGGAGGTCAATAAAGAAGATGGGAGGGCAAAGAAAAGATTTACCTTTCCATCTGGAGAGGGTTGGGACATGTCAGTAAGCCCCAGTCTGTAGTCAGTGTGTTAGAACTGTGCCTCACACCAGAAGAGGTGCTGACAGCTGAGGTGCTGCTGTGGAAAGTGCTCTGCTGGCCTGGCCATAGGGACTCTTTCTGTATGGATATATTGGATTAAATTGCTGCAGCACCTGATGAAATGGTAAGACAGCACATTAAGAGAAGTTCTGCTCCCCACTCAGGCACCTTGATGCTTTCTGGAGGATAACAGGGAGCCACTGGCTTTGGGGAGCCTGCCTGGCTACTTGGAGGGAATAAACTACTTGAGTAGGCTAAAAAGCAACTCTCTTCTGATGGAGAAAAATAAACTGGGCTGAGGAGCAGCACAAGCTGAGATGGAACTGGGCGACCTGGAGAAAGAAGACCTCCCTTCCCCTGCTCCAGAGAAGCCCCTTTCCCAAGGCCCTTTTACCTGCTGTGGGCTGGACTGGAGGGCAGGCACTATTATCATGGCAGGGTGCTGAGCAACCAGAGGTACAGTAGGTGCAAGGTCTTCATCTTGGAGCAGAACCTGCAGGGTGACATTCCAGAGAAACCTGAGTGAGAGGCCTGATCTCTGTGAATGGAAAGTGCCCAGAAAACCATCAGCAAAGAGAGATGCCACCAGTAGTGTGACTTGTGCCACCAGCAAAGCATACAGCCTGATGTTACTGGGGGTAACCCGAGGGAAGGTCACAGTCAACCTTGAGACACTTAGTGCTTCTCTAAGACCTAGTAAGTCACTGGAAGCATCATCTAGGAATTGGTGGCACCACAGAGACCTCAAGACTTTATTTTCTGCTGTAATCTAATTCTCTCAAGTGGCTGCCACTCTCATTTCAGAGTCAGCTGGGCTGAGTGGCTCTCTGTGAAAGCTGTCCTCACCTGATGCCTTGGGAATGAAAGCCAGACCTAAAGAAAAACAAATGCTGCAATGCGTGGCCAGAACAAAAACCAGCAGCAATTCCCTCTCAAAGGCAGACAAACGGAAACACCTAATGATGAGGACAGTTCTGCCATCCCACCATTGCATTTGGGAATCACGAGTCAGGCCCCAAACAGCAAGTGTTTACAAAATTGTAATTGCTATGTTACTTTTTCTTCTGAATTTTTGACCCTTGAGAGGTTTGCTTTTGGACTTTTCTCCTGAAGCCCTGGAAAGTGAAATAAAATTTCTTTTCAACTGCAAACAAAGCCTGGGACTCTGTTCTTCTTGCTTGATTCTACAAACAGAGCTTCAAAAAAACCCAGAAGTGAATCGTGTGATCTGCTCAGGCTGCAGCAGCACTGGGCGCCTTCAGTAGCACCTGCCCAGGGCCCTCCCTGCCCACTGGGTGGGCTCTGCCACACATCCTCCTCCCTTCCTTGTGAATCTGTATTTTCAGCCCAAGGATGCAATCCTTTTTTTTTTTTTATGAGCTGCCTGTCTCTTTTTGTTTAGCCGAGAGTACTCAAAGCCCTTCCCCCACCTCCTTTTCCACTGCTGCTGCTGGTTTTATTCAATTCAACACTTGAGGGAACTGCAGATGAAATGTCTCTGAATCTAAATTGCCAGCGATAGATCTAACAGCCTTTTTCCCTCTTCCCCCTCCCCAAACTCCCCTCAGACAGAATGCTCCAGCACATTGTCTCTGCCTCACTCAGCTTCAGCTGTAGAATACCTGCACCAGGGAAGGAACCCAACAGTGGGAACGCAAAGCTCACACAACCCTCTCCTGCAGATGTTCCTGCCCTGGAGGAAGGGCACTGCTTCCAAACAGGCAGAAACCAAACGCTGCCTGAAAGCAGCCTGAGTCCCATAGGTCCCTGCATGGGCACGTTATGCTCTTCTCATGGCCACCTGTGCAGGGCATGGTGGGCAGTCTCAATACACCTATTTTGTAGAGCATAAGCACTCCTGTGCTCTCCTGGATCTCCTGCATGCAAGCAACCATTACCCTGAGCTAAGCACAGGCTACTACAGCAGACCTCAGTGCTGCACACAGATATCCAAACCAAAATCAGGCCCACCATGTCTGTAGGGTAGCTGGAAGAAAAGCCTCTCACAGCACACATTCTCTTACAAGGCACCATGAAGAGCTTGGAGGGACAAACTCTGACCATATCCCTGCCATCACAACAAAGGGAGTGCCTTGAGAGTGGACCTTGAGAGGGCACCCAGCCTCAGCAGGTAATCACTCTGGCATCAACCTGAGGAGGTGGAAAACTTTCTTCTTTTGATGGGAAACAGAGTAGAAATCTCTTGCTCTTAGTAGTGCCCTTATATAAGTTTGATGCTTATTGTGGGGCACATGATGCCACACAGACCCGTGGCACAGGAAAGGGCAGTAAAGGACAGGGAAGGCACACACTGTTAGAGAGGAACCTGGTGCAGTACTTATGAAAGAACCATACACCTCTGCAGTAAGGAGAACACATCTGCCCCAGCCTGCACCCCACACTGAGCTCCAAAACTCCAGTATCTTTGATGCTGGGAAAATTAAATGCTTTTTGCCCTTTGGCTGCAGAGAAAAATATTAAAATGTAGGCAGAATATTATTGAAACAGTAAATAGATTTTTTTCTGAGAGTAGAAACAGAAAAGGAAATGTTAACTGTATGAGGTGCAAAACACTTCACTAATCTCAAAAGCCTGGGAATCCTGAAACCTAAAGACAACAGCTTAAAAACATCAACTTTGCATTTTCAAAATTAAGAAGAAACTAGTTGGTGCATTTACTCCACAAATGTAAACGACACCCATTTCCACTCAGACATTAAAAAACACAACTGACCTCTATCTTCATCTCCAGTCCTATCTGAAATTAATTTGTAATGCACAGATGGTCAGTATAAAAATCTCCCTCATAATGAAAGCATATGTTGAGAACAAAAGCAAATAAATAGGGTATAAAAATAAACATACCAAGAGGCATCATGCTGACTGCATTATAGATTTTCATATTTAATTAAAAGAAATTTGCCTTTGGGTATCTGTCATAAGAACAGTGTCTTACTGTGGAATCTCAGCCTATCTGGGATCTGTAGCAGAGCTGGTTTCATCTGTATCTGTGCTCTCAGATGGGGCTGGATCATCTAGCTGGTCCTGATGCTACTGTTGCCTGATCTTGGTGAGCAGCAGAACCTCAACATGTTGTACCAAGCAGCTGACATGCATCTTCTGTGCTCCACGGGACACCTGAAACAGGAACTGAGTGGCAAATGCCACAGCAGAATCTGGGGCAGCAGCAGTGATCTAGACTCCAGTGGTGAGGTGGAGGACCCAAAGGATGGGAAGCAGCAGATCATAGTCCTGACAAGTCAGTTGGGCAAACACACACCACCACTCTTCTCCTAAATGGAGATACTGAAGCCCAGAAAAGTTTCAGAGGCTCATGCAATGCCACACTAACAAATAGAAAAAAAAGTCTCTATAAAAAGGGGGCAGAGGAAAAAGAAGTCAGAGTATTATAGACAAGTTAGCTAAGCTCCAGTTTCTGAAAAACTGGATTTGTAAGCACCTGTAAGATAACAAGGAGGTGGCTAAAAAACACCATGGATTTACCAATAAAAAATTATTTTTTGGAGTAAGTTCCTTCCACAAAATATTAAGGCACTGTAGATAAAGGAGAAACAACAGAGGTTATACATCTTGACTTTATAAAAGTTTCTGATGCAGTCCCAATCTTCTTTTAAGCAAGTTAAGGAAGCAGGATTTTGTTAAAAATACAATCAGGCAAGGTACAAAGGTACTTTAACTGCAAATTTGAAGAGCCCCATCACATGAGTAGTTATCAGTGATTTGCTGACAAAATGGAGAGATGTACCCTACAGCTTTTGAAGAGATTGCTCTTTCTTGTGTGGGCAGTTATTAACAATGTAGGTGATGGAACAGAGAATGTTAGTTACACTTGCAAATGACAGATATAGGTGGAACTGCAAGATTATTGGAAGTCAGGATTTAAAACCTCATAAACTGGAGAAATGAGCTGTGAGAATAAAGTGAAATTCAATATAGATGACTGCAAGGTGTACACAGGCAGGAATCACTGCTGCATCTAGAGAGTATCAACAGTTGTTAGGTAGGAGCTTATCAAGAAGGGGCTGTTACAATTGTGGACTCATACAAGTGCAAGCCAACAGTATTGCACTGTTCTGAAAAAGGAGAATGTTACACTGGATGCACAAATGGGATGTAGCCTGCAAGATATGTGAAGTCATCTGCATGCTTGATCTCCAGCTGAAGCATGGTGTCCAGTCTGGGGAACTGCATTTCAAAGTGTTAGTGGAGCAGCCAGATAAATGCCAGAGGTGAACAGTGAGAATGAACTTAGATCTGGCAACCTGACCCCTAAGGGAGGAGTGAAGGAGTTCAAATGATTTAGCTTGCAGAAAGAACAACTGAAGGAATCCTGTCTTCAAACAAATAAACCCACCACCCCTGCAAACAGCAAGAATGTAATCCTTTCCCTATGCCAGTGAGAGAAAGCACAGACAGTACTAGTCTTAAATTACATTAGGTGAGAGATTAAGAAAAACTTTTTAGAGGAAAGGATAGTTTGAACTGGAATTTGTTGCCTGGGGCTGCAAGTCTGTGTGGTCTCCATCCTCAGAAGCCTTCAGTACTAGACTAGACACCACCCCTGTCAGGAATAGCACACTGGAGAGTATGAGAATGGACAGATAGCTCCTCACATGCTGCTTGGTTAGCCCTGCTTTTCTGTCACCCTGTAGCCACGCACCAAGAACTTGCTTTCTGCTTCGGTACAGCTGAGGAAATTGCCAAAATGTC
Source organism: Turnix velox (assembly GCA_013400935.1). Taxonomy (NCBI): domain Eukaryota; kingdom Metazoa; phylum Chordata; class Aves; order Charadriiformes; family Turnicidae; genus Turnix; species Turnix velox. Next base: position 249,880 of record VZTY01028609.1, on the reverse strand, counting down.
TCATGCACCAAACAGCTAAGTCCTAGCAAAAGAGGGCAGGAGCTCTCTTCTTAAGGAAAGACAAACAGCTGATATTCCCCTAACCTTGAATTGGCAAGAACTTTTGTGTTTGAGCTAAATTTAATGCCTAAGTGCAGAGCAAAGAGTGTCTCCTGACAGCTGAGCCAGGCTGTGAGCCCCAGTAAGCCAGTCTGTGCTAGAGCAGACATGCAAATGATGTCACTCGTGTGACAGCATCACAGTCTCAGAAATGCCTCCTCTAATTAAAGATGCCATTTTAAAATGCTCAGACAGTTTATTCAGGATTCCTGAGAATTCCTCTTGCAGGAGAGCTTTCAAATTGCAAAGACCAGCTACAGGAAGAGAAACAACCCTAAGTAGGGTGCTATGAGACAGTAAGGTTACAGGAATTATTTGCAAGACCTTTGTCTAATTTTCTGCAAGCTCAAGGAATGCAGGTAACTTTAACTCTTACTGCAAGAATGAGGACAAAATGCTGGGTTTCCTACCTGGAGAGCAAGTTCCAGAACAACATACAGAATATTGGAGAGCTTGCTGTCTTCTAGTGTTTCCTACTGCATCTCCAAAGGATTCCAGAGGCTGTTTCAAGGCTGGATATCATGAGTATAGAAGACATCTCATTCACAGGTTTACAGAAATTTAGATTGTAGCTAAATTTGTAGCTGTTCTTTTACAGGACTTTGCAGCTCGAGGGGGTCAGGAGGTGTTTGTCATGCAGGAAGTCTGGGGAACATCTCCAGCAGTAGCCGCCCAAATTAGAGCAAAAGCTGATGCAAATCAGAAAGATGGTCATCACACATCAGTTGGTCCACCTGGGGTACAGAACTCAGGAAACTTGTGTTTATGAAATCTTTGTATTTTACACTGAAATGCTGGCTCATTTTCCCTTTACTATAAGCAAAGAGCTTAAAAATAGAACGGCTCATGCCAAAGTCCTGGTGGCTACAGTAATGTTTCTACCAAGTTCCAAGCCAGAATGATTTCTGCTGGGAGATCACTGACAATAAAATCAACTCAGTTGCTCCGTGGCTGGATGAGGAACATCAATGATAAAGGTGTCCTCATATCAGCTGGTTTTTGTATCTTTACTGATGCCATGAGACAGTCCTGATGCACACAACTGTACCTCTGCTGAAGCAGTTGTGAAGCTCCACAGACTGACTATGTGACTGCAGGCAAGTCATTCTGTATCCTTGTGATGAGAAACTGAATCACAATCAGGAATTTCACTGGAAAACCTTCAAGAAAATTCTTATCAATCTATCTTGAGATGCCCTGAGGTAATGAATTCCCCAGACCTTCTCTAAGGAAATATGAAAGACGCGGATGGAAAGAGGAAGATTTGATACACATGGCTGTAGCACCCCTGCAGTTCATGAGGACATCTGTAATGTTGAGCTGATTCACTGAAGACCACAAACATGCACAAAAAAACAAAGGTGAGGGCTGTGGCTTTTGAAGTCAGTGCCAATGGTTTGACAACTGAGCCATAGCTGTCAATATCAAGGACTCCATAGTATCCTGATGAAGAAATACACAGCATTTCTAAACACTGTGGGAGAAACCTGCTTTATGAACACGTTGTAGACATGATGCACTTCAACCATTTCCATGGCTGTGGCTTTAGGAAGAAAACAAAACTCAGCACAAGCCTCCTGGCCAGACTGAATCTGCTATCTCCCAAAAATCACCCACCACATGCCAGACACTCCTCATTCCGCAACTCAGCAGAAGCCCACATGAAAACAGATCTTCTGGAAGAACAGAATATCCTAGGCACATGCTACCACTTATTAAATACGCTGTTGAACCCCTACTCCTGTACCCAAAGGGAATTACTTGTCTTGAGGATGACTTGCAGCTGAGATAGTGTGACTCAAGCTGAAGAAAACAGATGGGACCTGCAGACTGTGAAAGCAATCCATAGGAAAAAAGCTTCAGGGCAGCACAAAGCAGCAAAGACATTGGTCTTACTGGGGCTAAAAAGTACTCTCCCAACACCCAAGGTGAGCAGAGCACCCAGAATGAGTAGACCAGTGAAGTGGCCATGGCAGATGCCTCTTGCTGCACCTGTAGGGAGCAGGTGCAGCCAGAATGTGCTGTCACCAAGTCCCAAGAAGTGACAGCAGCAGGGTCCAGCAGCAACAGGCTCAGGGCTGGCAGCTGTGCCCTTTCCCTGTGCTCTGGGACTGGGCTTTCTGTGGCCATCACTGCCCAGCCAGCAGTCTGCGGGCTGGCTCCAAAGAGCTTCCAATGGTGGCCATGCTCTGTGGCACAGGAAGCTCCCCAGAACCTCACCACTCATCGCTGACAGGAGGTCTAGTGGCAAGATGAAAAAATATGGCACAGATAAAAGGAGAGAATAGGAGGAAAACCTTAACCTCACTCTACAAATCATAATAGCTTTGTCAAAATAAAAGTCAGAGTTAAATCCTCCCGCTGCACACCTTCCCACTCTGGAAATCGCTCAAGCACAGACATTTTCTATTAGCTGCAAACTCTGCACACATCAGGGAGAGACTTGAGCATAATATCAGTGCAATAGCACTTCCATGCAAACACTAAACCACTAATGGGAAATTTTCATGATGTAAAGCAGCAAGGTCACACAATGTGTCCAGGAAGCCCTTGGAAAGGCACCGTCTCTCTAGATATTACAGAGGAAAGCTCAGAATTGCTCTTGGTTCATTAGGCTTTGCCTGAGGGGTTTTCTTCCACTATTAACTACAAACAAGGTTCAGGTTCTTGTTACTGGGTTTCGTGCATGCAATGCAAAAAGGTGAAGGGGAAGGTTTACCAAGCATCATTTGTAAATATGCTAAGACAATTCAGATATGCTTTTAAAATCCATTAGACATCCTGTGTAGTAAGTCACCTTAAACAAGAGCATAGAAAAAGCTCTGTCAATACAACAGCATCTTTTCCAGCACAGAAATTTTCCATCAACATTGGCGGAGAGTCTGTGCATAAATTACAGACAGCAGAACATACAGCGCAATTTCCTTCCCTCTAGGCACTGACACTGCGTTCCCCTGCAGCCTGCCTGTTTCTCCCAGCTTTATGACCTCGATGAGATGAGCTCTCACTGTTTTTTCCTTGTTACATTTTGATATTTCAAAGCATGGCCTGCTTCTCGCTCCCATCTCCTCGCTCCACATTATTAATGAATTGGAAAGCAGACATCATTAGTTTTTGGAGACCATTTCTTTTAAAATTTACAGAACCCTTCATCTGAATCCCCAGAGCCAGTCTGCTGTTCTCATCTTGGAATCTTATTAGTATCATATCTCCTGGATCCTGCCATGCAAACTGCATTGCTATGCACTTTCTAGCACTTGACCCTTTTGCGGACGGAATTAATTTCCTCTTTGAAGATAGAGCAGCAGGCTGTTGTGCTTGTTAAAGAAAGAAAACTCCAGCTAGAAGACAGGAAACAAGCAGAGGATATTCCCAGTTAAATATAGGCCACTACAGGGTTTTATCTAGGCAGAGTGAGAAAGATTGGTCAAAAGAAATAACAGAACTGATGATGCTTATTACCAGAAATGTCTTCCAAAAGTGCATGCAAATAAACCAATTGCCAATACTCACTGGGAATTTCTAGTTTTAAACCTTATTCTATTTTTTAACAGTATTGTCTTTGTCTTCAGCCCTCTGCATCCTCCACCAATTTCTGTAAGCAAAATATCCTCAGACTTTTAGTTGTAGAATTAATGTGAATAATACAAAGAACCAGAATTTCCTTCCTTCTTAGGCAATGAAAAGATCTCCAACCTGCATTTGAAGTGCTTAGAGAAAGACAGCTCCAGTAAAAAAGATTTTTTTCTCTGAAAGTATATGATATCTAGCTCCCCAAATACATTGATGTCATTACAACTATCCTGTCAGAAAGCACAACATTCCTAACACATGGAGCAAATGAGAAACTTTGAAGTGTTTGTTGCTCAGTTTGAGCTATTTCTAATTCCACAGAATCACTGGAACTGAAGAACTTTCCTATCTGCACTGGTTTTACAATTTTGGACCTGTGTCTGGTTTTAGCAGCAGTCTTTACTATAATTGCTGGTAAGGGTTGAAGGCTTCATCTTTTCCACAATATCACTGGGAATATATTAATAAAGAACTGCAGAACTTTGTTTTTAGTAGCTTCTTGCATAAAGAAAAAGAGAAAAGAATAGCAGAGCAAGGCTTAAACCTTTTCCACTGGCAAAGGTACCAGACTAGACTCAGGAATCAGAAAGGGCCCTGGATGACTCAAACAAGGGGAGGTGGAGTCACCAGTTTAAATCAGTAGTTGACTGGACTGCTCTTTCCTCATGGCTGTGCAGTGATCCAAGTGAAAGGAGCAGAGAGGGTTCCAGGCAGTCCCAACTACTTTAGGAAACCACAACTTCTGGACAGTTACCCTGGAGTACTGTTAGTATCAAAGAAAGAGGAAAACCTCCAAAGTCAGGTGAGGGCTGGAAGCAGAGCAACTCATTAATCTGCTTTGTCCACCACAGCCTGCCCTGGAGATGGTCTTTGCTGCAAAGCTTGGTTCTACCTTGTTTAACTCCCACAACTGCCAAACCTTGATAACTAATACCAAAGCATCACTTTCTAGCACAACAGGGCATGTCTCAGAGAAATCAGCTGGTTCCTTTTCAAAGGCCATACTAAACAATCCAGTCACCTATCCTTCACCTTTCTATCTGACCATGGCTTGTAACATTAGCCTTCCTAGAAAAGTAGGGTTCCCAGGCACAAATTCCTCAGCAAGTGGTAAGAAGATGCCCAGTGGTGTGCAGAAGTGGCCAATATATTTTACAGGATGCTGTTCCACTAGTACTGGCACTATTATGTTCATCACCTTATCCTTTACTACGTCCTCTGAAAGAATGTGAGAACTGCTGGAGAGCTGTGACTCACTCTTCTGGTTTGCCACTTGCCTTCTGCAAATGCAGGGGATGTTTGTGCAGAATTTATCAGGCAAATGGTGTTAGCAGCAGCAGCAGCAGCACAAGTGCCAGATGCAGACTGGCAGAGAGCTTATGAATAGCACAATGAATGATCTATAGCAAAAGCCATGGGCAAGAGCTAGCCATTAGTCTGGGGCTTAGTAATGCACTCTCCAAGTACATTACTCACCAATCCATCAGGCAACCTGCTAAAGAACTGAGAGATTCCAGCACTTTTAAATCTGTAACGCAATGGCTGGCAGCCTGCACTACATGCCCTAGGTTACAAGGGCATGGAGGAAGACAATTCATTTCATGTCATAGCCAGTATTTCTTCTTCTCCTTTTCTGTGTGTAGTTAAGAAACGGACCTTCTATTATCTACAGATTAATAGCCCAGGAGAATGCTCTGGTGTCTCTGTTAACATTTACTATTGAGGGATGCTTTCACAGGATGCTTAACCATTGCTAAGGGTGGAAACATGCATGAGAACAGATGCACTTCTTGATTTTATAAAAGTTACTACAGTAGAACTACTTTAGAAAAAGTGCTACAATTACAAAACACTGTGAGAACACTGGAATTGACAGAATTAATGTTGCCAGCCTAGTGTGGGCCTTCCTGTATAAGCATACAATATGGTCTCTCAGGAATGGTCCTGGACTTACTCATTCACAATGTGGATAATACACACAAAAAATATAATCAGTTATTGTTTCTTTGTCTCTTTCACAACTTAGTGCAAGGCTCCAGGTTGCATTTAGTGCCCACTATTTAAAACTCACAAAGAATATTATTGTTAATCTCCTTCTGGGAACTTCTGTGACATCATTGTCTAAATTCTCCAGGAGCATTACCTGATCTCAGCACCTTGTGAGGAAAAGTTTTATTATCTCCACTTCACAAATGGAGAATAAAGACAGAAAGAGATTCAAGTACTAGACGTGCCCTCTAATTTTAGGTGCTTGATGCAAGTTATCTGATTCATGAAGCACTTACCAACTTCATAGCATTTTATATGTTTCAAGCAAAACTGTGAGTTCTCAGCAATTTTACAAACACCTTCATGTTCAAAGATGAAAACACTGAAGATAAACACAATCAGAATTGTGTACAAGGGTTCTGGCTTGCCCACTGTCTCCAGTATCATAGCAAACCCCTGGGTGTACCTGTGACTAAAGCAGTTCCCCACTGAGATAACTCCCAGGCCACTGCCTGTCATTCATTCAACACTTCTAAGTTTCCACAACAGGTGGGTGAAGAATCCCACAAACATCTATCCTTGGCACCAGCTGATCCACTGAGAGCAGCATCTACAGCATGTCATCTAAGAGCAGTGGTGTAAGACACATGCACAAAGAGGCTGAACTGAAGTCACAGCATCACACCAAGTTTTGCAGCTTAGGGGACTGATGTGCTCAGACCGGGACAGAGCATGTGGAAGAGAATCCCAGGAAATCCCAGCAGGGCTAGAGGGTGGTAAATTTAGGGCTAATTCTAAAGGCAAGGTGCAGCACATTGCTAAAATATTTCTGGCAAAGATGTCAAAATCTGTGCTTTGAAGCACAGAGGCTTTCTTGTTTTTCAAGAAAATATCTGTAAGGTCCTCTTCCTCCCCAGTCATGTAACGTATATTTTTCTCTTAAAATATTTTTTGGCAAAACTATTTTTTTCCCCAGAAATATAAAAGAAAAATCATACCAAAGCAAAAATGAATGTAGAAAATTTAAAGCTGCCAAAGAATTTGCAAGCAACCCAAAAAAGAATCTTTTAAATGTCTATAGTATCTTTATGTGGCAATAGAAGTTAATATCTACATGAAAATTAAACACAGGGACTTCAAACATTAAATAGTAACTTGACTTTGAATACATCGTTCTGGTTACGCTTTTGGGTACACTTTTAACCTTACCTTGTCAGAGTAAAAGCTGGTAACAATGAACATAGTAAAACCCTCCCTGTTTTCCTCCCTAACCCTGTTTTTGCCAGCCATATCTGCTTGGAAATGAGATATGAATTTAGGACTTCAGTAGAAACAGGAAATGCTACTCATGCCCAAACATGAGCAGATTCAAATGGCAGTAAGCACCTTAAATTTCTCATTTCATGCTTTTTGAGCACCCAGCTTTGCAATTCATATTTTGGTTTGTGTTCCTTTTTTGGAATGAGTTTGTCAGCAAGAGAAGACAGGGCAAACTGGTGCACAAGGCATGACTGAAGTCACATGAATGAGTTGTGCTGCATTCCCATCCTTACCCTGTGCTACCTGCCATGGCCAACCTGTCATCCACGCTTGCTGTTCTGGTGCTTATGGTGGCCTGAGGGTGCTCAAGTTTCTGCTCCCATGCCTCAATGGCAGCAGCACACACATCTGTCACAGTGACAAGTGCTGCTGGAGAAGATGCCCAGTGTTCACTCTTGCATTTTTCAATAACTCCCTCTTAGCACCTTCTTCATGTGCTGTTGAGAGACACAGGTAAGCTTGTCATTTATTTAATAAATCCTGTGCATTCCACAGGGGATAAAACTAGGCTCCACTGATTACAAGGAAGAAGGAGAGAAGAGAGGACCTGCAGGAAAGAGGAGACCAGGAGAACAGGACCAAGTTACCAGTAACTCTGCAGAAACAGGGAGAAGCTAGGAATCAGTTAAGACAGATTTATTGCAAACTCTTAAGGACCGTTCAGAATAATTTAATTTGGTTATGAATCAATGCACGCCTCTTTTAAATGGATTTAGGAATTTTTAGACAAGATTTCACAACAGTTAAATAATTATTTTTTAAAGACAAATCAAGTTTTAATATGAATGATGCTTCATAGAAGCACCAAAGAAGAACAACAAATCACAGAGCAAATAGTTTTACAAATATAAGCAGAAAATATAATGTTAAACCCCCGAAAAGCCCACAAGATTTTTCTGAGTCTTTTCTGGAGGAGAAGACTAATACTCCACGGGGGGGAGAGGTCCAGGGCAGCCACTATTCCCACAACGTGGATCCCTGCACCTAATGAACCTATTGACATTGGTGCTTTCTCAGTGTATGTCTGAGGAGCACAAGTGGACTTTTAAATCCTGTGCTTTGGGTATTTAGTAGGCTTAGAATAATTCTTTATTTTCAAAACTCCTGAAATATTCTAGTGTGTAGGAATTTACTAGGTTTGTGATATTTTGTGGGAGAAACCTTGGTCTAGTTTTTTCTGCTGTGCTTGGCTGGGTGCTTGCCTGTGCAGGTGGCCAGTTAACACCAGAACATTGTCTGAGCACCTGCAAGCCATGCTGGACTCTGCTCACTGGCCATGTCACTAGAATTCATACTGATCCTGTCTGGATTCTGTTAGCACCTTTCCTAGTCACTTAATGCATTTAAAATATCAGGGTATTCACAGACGGCTTCCACAATTTCACAGATAAAAGACCTGACTTGAGGGTACAAAAGGCTTGAAATACAAAATATAGAATGAATTGATCCAATGTGACAGACTGCAGACCAGCACCCAAAAAAGAGACAATTGAGTTTGAGGGACAGAAGTACTTCTGTTGGTTCCTGCTACAGTATGAATTACTCAGGTTTCTTAGAACAAGAGTACTCCATTCCCACTTGTACACCACTCTCACTAACAGTGACTTCCTATGACCTGTGCTCCAGATTCTAAGTGCAGAGAACCATGAAAGAACCATGGGCTGTTTCTCGGAAATACGAGACTCCGCAATAGCCATGCTTCCAGACTGCAAGCATGTAAATCATACTCCACCCCTTGCATTTTTTCTCTGTCCCTTGGTTTTTGCATTTGTACCTAAACAAAGTAGCCAGAACTGTAAAGAATGATGGAAGGCATCAAGGAACGCAGAGTTATCACAATAAGCAGGACTGTCATGCAAAATGACCACTTGCTAATCAGCCACAAGGCTACACGGGTTTTCCACTGCTGGGTCAGAAAGAGGAGGAACAGATATACAGCAATGAAATGGGAGCAGTAGATATTCTTTCACCTTGAAGGCTTCCCCGCACACGAACTCAGGCGCACACACAAAGCAAACACAATTCCGATGTTCCTATGGGGAACTCTCACCCTCAGGCTAACCCTAAAGCAAGCATTAACCTACTTATTGTGCCCTTGGGCAGATTTCAGGGTGAGGAAGCTGTTTGGGGAGCAGATTGAGCAGATATCAGCATTTAAGTACAGTATCCTATGATCATCTAAGAGCAACAATAGGAGTTTCTCAAAGTTTTGGTAAAGTTGGGGCACCATCCTCCTGCTCTTGTTTTTCAGACATCTCCACACATGATTAGACAGGATGCAACTAATAAAACAAGTGTGACTGTGTTAGGAGACCAATTGCTACAGCAGCTTTGAAACTTTTAGCCAGCTTCTTCCTTCTACCACTAAAAATATAACTGCACAGTGACGGGCCAGGCTAAATCACCTGTATCAAGTCTCTTGTGCCACATAACTTGCAGGATGAGGTAGAGAAGAGGGACATGACCACCTACCCTGCTCACATAACACCTTTAGTTTCAGCTGCTCTCAAAAGAGCAAAATGTCACTTGCCAGTGTGGGGAAATTACCAAGATCTCCCTTCTCATGGACCAGGCTCACTTAGGCTTTGTTGGCCAAGCACCATTTGTCCCTTCAGAAGATTTATCCTGCAACTCTTGTTTTCCCTTGCTTACCACCAAACTCAAAAAACCTGCCATTGACCTGATTTTCAACCCGAATCTTTGGGAAATAACATCATTATTTCCATTCAGACATGTGACCACAGAAGCAGGAGGTCGGGCTGCAATTTTTAGCACCAGTCATCATGGTGTCACCTTTGAAATACACAGAAATAGACACTAGAGTAGATAAACTTAGTCCTTGTTGGTCTGAGGACAGTGGTGTGACATGAGTCACAGACAAAGACAGTGAAAACAGAATCACTGAAATGGCAGAGAAAGTGGGTGCTACTGAAATGAGGGACTGGGACAGACAAAACATGAGAAAGAGTGACAGAGTAGGTGGGTCCTGGATGAGCAGGAGCCATGGACAGCTGTATGAACAGAAAAATAGGATGGGCAGATGGGTGAGCAAAGGGGAAAGCACCAGCTGAGAGCAAGTTACTGTATTGCAACAGGGATGGGTTATAGATGTATGTCTGGTCTTTGCTGAAGAGCTTTCACCGTACCTGTGACATTTACAGCCAGCAATGTTTATGTACTTTACACCTCTGAAGATACATTTAGAAAAGGAACATGTGGTTCTAAAGAAGAGAAATCCCAAATCACTCCAGCTAAGAATCTAATCCTACAAAATCCACTCCTTCAGTTACTGAAGCAAAATGTAAATATCTGGCTGAATTTCATTCCACTAAAAAATATTTCGTGTCTAGTCAGAGTTATGTCTACAAATACAGATCAGTTCCAGTGACCACTGCAGAGAGAATATCAGAGGTCGTGAAGAGGTCCTTCTGATGTTCAGGACCTTCATCAGACTGAACCCCAAGAAAAATTATGATTTTCACCTGGGACTACTGCATCCTGTCTTGTTTTTCTCAAGATGCCTTTCACACAGAACTGCTTTGTTTCCTGAGTCTGCAGTGCTTAGACAATATTTGCCTGTAGCATCTCTGATATTTTTTAAATCATTCTATATAGAATCATGCTGTACAGTCTCATCTTGTTGTATATTTGGCTCCACTGGACCCAGTCTACTGGTCTGACTGCCATCCTAGTTTTATCTAGACCAGGAACAAAGTAACTGAGTATTATTGCCTCTCTGTCTGACTGTTTTCATTGTATATATTTTCTCTGTCCTACAAGTGATCAGCTTGCTTCCTTTTAAAGCCTGCAGTCAGCTTTAATCTACTTAGCTGGGATTAATGAGAGACTTGTTAAAGATTTAAAGATTTTATGCACTTTGCTTACAACTGTTGTTATCTGCAACCATCAGGCAGTAAGCCCCATGCAGACAAGCCATTTTTAATGTCAGGCACATCCATTAGGTGTGCCAAGGCTGGTGAAGCAATGCTGATGGCTGCTGCCTGTTGCTGAAGGGCTGGTGCCTTCACTGACCAGTTTGGAAAGTGGTGTGCTCAGACTTCTGCTTGCAGCTTGGCCTTGTGCAACACTGAGAAAGGGTAGAACAAATCTGACAGCTCAGAATGTGGGTCACAACATTGGCATCAACAGCTCATGCTGTCATGGAGCTCAGCACCAGTAGGAATGGAAAATCCATCCCAGGCTAGCATTGCCTAACCTAGGTTGGTTGTTACTGTTGTTTAAATAGACATTGGTTTCTTGTGGAATGGAAGGTGGCTGAAGTGACATGCATCTTCAAAACAAGGATTCTACATTTGATGTGGGGACTCTCCTTGGTGGAAAATAGAACAGGTACAGTTAGTTGGCATTTGGCTAAACTGCTCTGCTGGGGAGGTCCCCACCTGCAGCTTCAGCTCACGAGTATGGATTAGTGTTTCAGGTGGCTTACCTCCATCAGGGTACAGAAAAAAGCAAGAACTTCTGGAGAAGGCTCGAGGAAGAATCCTTCAAATGCAGGGAATCCTCCAAATACCACAGGCAGAGAACCACAGAGGCCAAGCACAGGATACTGGAAGAAAGAAAGAAGGTTCTGTGAGATGTACTCAGCTGCAAAAAACATAATCTCAATAGATACTCAGGCAATAAATAAGTGATGCTGTGTGAGGGATTCTCCATGCTACTGTCCCTTGTTACTTGACATACAAAGATCAGAAAATCTTATCTAATGGATGTGGAAATTTCAGAGCATATGTTAGATAAACTTTTATTCTCCCATCCCAAATGAGCTGTTTCATCCCTAAATCCCAAACTCAGACATTTACAAGTCCTCTGTGCAGCATCAAAACTAAAAGAGAACATTCATGAATTTTGCTGTTTTATAAAAATAGGAAAAAGCAACATATAGATAGAATGCCTTGCCCACTGGAATGGAGCTAGCAGCTCTCCCTGGGGACATCAGGGAAGGGGATGGCACGGAAGGGATCCTGGGAAGACCTGTGCCTTGAGAAAAGAAGGTGAAGCAGCATGGAAACCCTAACTGTAAACTGTACACCCAGAAAAGCAGCCTGTGGTGCTTCTTCTGTTCCCATGTTTGTTGATACCCTCCTTGTGCCACATGGTTTAGAAGCAGTGGCAGGACACCAGGACCTGAATAAGTCAGAGCATGGAGGGGAGAGCTACAGCCACAACTGTTGATTTTCCCCAAACATGACTGAATTCCATGTGATGCCTGTGAATTGCTCCACAGCCTGAGAGATCCTCCTCCCACCCCCCCACCTCAGGCCTCAGTGCCAGCCATCCCTGAAAGACCCAGAAGTCCCTCACAAGTACTGTCCAGCTAATCAATGCAAGTCCTGGTATGGGATCTGCTGATGCTACACGTAACACCCCAAGAAGTAAAAACATCTTCCTCTACAACTTGTAGGAGGTTAAAAACAGCCTGACATTACAAAGTCACCATATCTGGAACTGCATTGATGTTCTTCTCCAGGGCTACCATACCTCTACCTCCCACAGCCCGTGGCCCTTCCTGCTGCTGCAGCTTTACTGCTCCCCACAAACACTCAGCCTCCACTGCCCTCGGCTGACACACCATTTATTCCCAGTGGCCCCAATCCAGTCATTTTCCCTGCATAGACCAAAGGTCAGACACAACTACTTCTCTGCTAACTGTACAGGTGAGCAGCAGCACAGGGGACAGGCACCCCTCAGTGCAGGATGAAGCCACCTAAGCACCACAGACATAAGCAATAGATGTTTTGGAACTTGGCTGTACTGCTGCCTTTCACTTATCAAGACAGAAAACATGCCAGTTTTGCCTTATATATACCTTGTGCAGAAGGTTCTTTTATACTCCCACCCCAGGAATTTTATGGTCACAGGTAAAAGCACAGTTCATAAATTCACTACTTTGCACTGAAGATGGTCAGTATCATGTACATTGTCCAAGTCTAGACCTATTCCTGTGATATAAATCATACAAAGGCTCACATTATGTTGAAATTGACTGCAAGTGAGGGATTCATCAGTTTAGACTATAACTAACACCAAAAAACTTGTTTTGAAAAAAGGGAAATAAACATAGTTTTTACAATTAAACGGTAGATTCTCAAGAAAAGAAAGTGATACTTTCTTTTCCCAAAGCCCTTTCAGGAACCTCCCAGAGCTGAGGAAGGCTGATGCTGAGCTGCCCCGATCCCTGACTCACCCACCCTGCTGCTTCTTGCTGGACACTGCCATGAGTGGGCAGGCTGTGATCCACACATCAGAGCCACACCACAGTCACTGCCACATTGCTGCTTTCCACGTGCCAGTGTCTGTTGCTATTTACCCCTCCCTGTGCAGACAGCTCAGAGCACCGGTGGCCCCCTGTGAAATAGCCTACCTGCATTCCGATGCTCCCGAGATCTCCAAGTACGCAGAGAAGAGGAAAAAAACAAGAGTCTTGATACCTGTCCTGCATTCCCAGATATTCCAGAGACCTTTCCAGTGCTGAAGCTGAACACTGCCGGCTCTGGTCAGGAACCTCAAGGTCTGTCTCCACTGGCACTGCCACCCCTGCACTGACCTTGCAGCTCTTCCGAAGGTCAGGCACGGATCTCTGACTCAAAGCACAAGTTGGACGTGGCGCATTGCAAATAAGCAGTAATCTCACCATGCCTGTCGGAGGCAAAGCCTCTCAATGCAGCTCCCTGATGCACACGGTGCCCATGGAGTTTGCTTGCCTGGAAGGCTCGATCTCTCCTGCTGGTAAGAGCCCAAGAGACATCCAGAGTGAGACCCAGGCTGAGCCAGCCCACACAGGACAGCCCAGCCATCGCAGCCCCTGCTCCCCTGCACCAGCCAAACGCCTCCTGGAGAAGTTCGAAGGGAGCAGGTGGGGACTTGGCAATGGGATAAACGTAAAATAAACTGAGGGGGACAGGGTGGAAAGGGGGGCTTGTTTCTCATTAATGAGCGTTTGAGCTGCTGATCTCAAGGAAGACTTTGAAAAGAAAGCGCCGAGCCCTCCTGGCAGGGCAGCCAGCACAGCTGCCCTCCCCGCGTCTCACTTTTTATAAATTCTGGGAAACACTTTTAGACAGACACTGGCACTCATAAATTATACAACTCATTTGCATATTCCAGTCATGAGACATTATGCAAATGTGACCTGATTTGCATAATGGATTCCTCTCGTCGCTTCACTTGCTTCATGCTTTTAAAAAAACAAAATGAAATAAAATGAAAGCACGGGGAGGTGAAAGCAGCAAGTTCCCCATAGTGCTGCGCCTCCTCCCAGCCACACTGTCACCCTCACTTGTGGCAGAGATTGGGGCGAGGGAGAGCAAAAGCAAAAAACAAAGCCCTCACATGGATTATTTCTCTCATAATTACAGTGAACTAACTTTCCCCTGGTTGAGATGTTTCACCTCAAGCGATGTATCCGAGCCAATTAAGGAAATGAAAACGAGCCCCAGAAGACAGGATGAACCCATAAGAGAGAGTGGTCCTCCAACACCCCACCTTAGCAGTTGCAGGGTGCTTAGAGTGGGGACCCTGTGGTACAAGACCTCACAGAGACTGGTCATTTCTGTGCTGTGATTAACCTTTGGGGAGAACGCTTCCCTGCTCAAACTTCAACAGACCTTGCTTTGCTGAAAAGAGGGTGGGTGGGAGAGGCGAGGGGAGGGATTGCTTTGATTGTTTATAGCAAAATATAGCAGTGACATGTCTGGAGAAGGAGGCAGGAGCGCATCAGCCGCTCCCAGCCACACTCCAACAGGCGGACAACCGTCCATCCATCCCTCCACAGCCACTGGTTTTGCTGCGGGCTCTTCCCTGCCCCCCTGCACCAGTGTGAGCGGCAGAACCGTGCCAAGCGGCTGGCGTCCGTACCCTGTGGGAAAAGTTAACTGTAATTCTTCAGCTTTTAAAATCAATTAACCCGTGTGTTAATTAACGTCAAGTCGACGGGAGGAGGAGGAGGAGGGGAGAGCGGGAGGGAGGAGGGAGGAAAAGAGCTGCAAGGGCGGATGGCAGCGGAGTTGGCACAGTGCCATCCATTCAGTGGCAACGCCACAGCTCCCTGCGATCGCGGCAGCGGGTATATGTTACGGGGGCCCTGTGCGCGGGCCAGACAGTGCGGTAAAGCCAAGGGAGATTATCCAGACCCCCAGGAGCAAACGGCAGGCAGCGAC
The DNA here is from genome assembly GCA_013400935.1 of Turnix velox. Classification (NCBI taxonomy): domain Eukaryota; kingdom Metazoa; phylum Chordata; class Aves; order Charadriiformes; family Turnicidae; genus Turnix; species Turnix velox. The sequence continues at coordinate 234,722 of VZTY01028609.1, read as the reverse complement.
CGGAGGCGCAAGTGCCAGGATTACAGACTGGGCTCCTTCGCTGAGAGCCCTTCCTTGGACACACACCGCTGTGGGGCTGGGGGCTCCCCCACCAGCACTGCACAACTTGGACTTTCAGCACTTTTTCCCCCCCTTTAAACATCATTCTGCCGCAGTGGAGCCAGCACAACGGATGCTTTCACACCCTATGAGACAAAGGCCGTCATCTCCGCCATGACACCGCTCCGTTCCAAGCCGAGGCCGGCATCTTGGAGTCTTTAAAAATAAAGGGAAAAGGGAAATGCGAACAATAAAAACAGCAACAGAAAAAACCTCAACAACAAACCCCTTGTGCCCGTTCTCCATGCCAGGGGCAACATGGGCATCTGTCGCAGCAGAAGGTGTTTATGAGGGGCTTTCTTTTTTTTTCTCTTTTTTTTTTTGTCGCAAGCTGTTGGCGTGTTTGCCATTCAGGTTCGTTTATAATTAACTCCAAAAAAAATCCAACCACACCCAGCCCAATCAACAACAAACAAAAGGGAGTAAGCCGACATCGAGAGGGAGATGCCATAAGAAGCTACAAGAATGCAAGCTAGACATGGTGCCATTCGCCATTTGGACAACTTCAGGGAAAGATGCCAATTCTACAGCTCGGGAGAGACTCCGAGAAGGGAGCTTGAAGGTCTCCAAATAGCACGCCGAAGGAAAGGAGGAATACCGCTCTTACTCTTATAGGGCAGGATCACAGCTGCATACAGCCTCTGCTGGGAGGAGAGGGAATGTTTATCGGTGTAGCGAGAGATGCCTGTGTATGCACATAGGCACACAGAACAGTGTGCGTATGGACACACATACACATGCACACAATGCCTCAGATAATTGCAGATTAGATGTGTGAGTGTGGGGGTGTGCATGACGGGGCTGTGTGTATACCTCTGTGTATACACACACACATCTGTGTGGATGTATACTTGTGTGCACGTATGTAATACACATACACACACATGCAGGGAGATGTATGTTTGTGTGCTTGGGTGAGAGAAAGACACAGAGTGAGAAAGACACAGACATAGACACACACACTCACCCAACGTCAGTATACATCCCACTTTTTGACCTAGGTATACACTGAAGACAAAATAAAAATCATACTCCAGCAGCAAGCAGGCAGTCAGATTTATCTACATTCACTGCTATCACCAGGGAGATGAATGGGGCCGATCTGAAGCCCTTTACAAGATCCACTATGGGAGTGAAGGAGGAGGAGGGATGCCACACAGACATGCACAAACTTGAAGACAGAGAGATTTGGAAGGTGCTACTTGTGAAACCCAGGTGGCACTCCGGAGGGGTGAGAGAGGGAAAGAGCCGCACAGGCGCGATGCAGGGTCCGAAGGGCTTGGGGCTTTTGGAAGAGGGCGTCAAGGGACAGCTGGCTACTTACGTTGTCTGCGCTGCTGAGGATCCTGCAAGGTGTTCTGTTGGCACCGGGCACTGAGCCAGGGAAGGGCACTGGAAACAAAAGGGAGAGACAAAAAATAAAGTCATACAACGGGAATATTAATTGCCTCTCTTGTGGATTTTACAAAACACGCGAAATGTTTTCTTTTTGCTTGTTTGTTTTTTTTTTTTGTGGATTGGCGCGCTTCCCTTCTGCATGGAAAATACTAGCATGGGATTTACAGCCCAGCTACAGGGCTTGGGATTAACAGCGCTGGCATCTTTTGGGCATATTTTTTCTTTTAATGAATGAGCTTTCGCTGTTAATGAGGAATAATCGTTTGGCTAATGAGCTTTGAAACATTAAGAGAAAAGAGGGTTTTTTTCCCGTTAATCGCCCTGGTGCGACCGCATGGATGGATTACAAAAGACAGCAGTAGGAACGCAGTACAAAGGGGGGGAAACGTCTCCTGGAGTGGGATAAATGCAGAGATGGGTGATGCGTCCCTGCATCTCTCCTTCTTTCCCTCTCTCTGCCAACTGCTATGGGTTTCCATAACTCTGCAATCAAAGTGGATGCTCGGGAGAGATTATTATAGTCAAACAGTGAAGCGTCGGCTGTTAATGTCTCCAGTGTTTAATCATCATACAGTAGAATGGTTTTATGCATATTTCATTTGCATATCATTAAACCGCGCTAGCGCGGGACATTCAGAGCTAGAGAGGTACAAAGTTGGGGGGAGAGAGAGGGAGAACGAGAAAGAGACAGAGGGAGGAAGGTCCCTATGATGCCTATCTTCAAAAACCAGGGACTTGTTCCATGATCTGTCTTCTACTTTTACTAAAATCATGATGACTTGGAAACCTTTGAAGTTGGATACAACCTTGGATTCTTCTAATTCCTGCAGAGTGATGTATTAGAAAGGGGGAAATGATGCTGCGCTAGACATTTAAAGGAATATAAGCTCCAGTGGAATGGAAATAGGAGCTCTTTGGGGAATGAACTGGCAGAGCTTCGACAACCACCACACTGCTGGGTTAATACTAGTAAAGGATATCACAGTAATACGAAAGAAACGAAGACAACATATACATTAAGATGAGGATTATATTTCTCTTTTCTTTTCCTTTTTAAAGGTCCAAAGAAGGATGGAACCAGCGGTAATTTACACACTAATTAGCGAACAGTTGCCTCTCTTTGTGTTTGTTTTTCTTCTCTCTTTATTTTGGAGAGGGGTGTTGTCACCGCTGAAGTGATTAATCAATTATTTGGTAGCTCAGATCCTTCTCCACTGGCACTGATCAGGAAGAGAAGGTGGTGGTTGCGGGGGGAGGAACACAGAGCGCTCTTTGTAGATTTTATACATGCACAACATATTAATTGGGGTCTTTATAAAGCTCCCTCAATAGACTGTTTCTTTCCTGGCAAAACAGCAGCTGGTTAGCCACCGTTGGCGACTCTTCAAATATCACTTTCGCTGGGGGCAGTTCGTTGGCTGTTTGTTGTTGTGCTTTATTTTCTTTCTCTGTGGAAGGGGCTCAGCATGCGATGGTACCACTGCCCACTGCTTTCCAACGGCGAGAGGTGATACCGGTATCAAGACGATCTCTTGAGCTGAACGTGGAACTTTGCTTCAAAATGAAATGCTCTTTTATATTTGAATTCTCCTCCTTTCCCTCCCCCACTTTTCCTCTCCTCCAAGTCTTTGTCTTGGTTATGAATATTCAGATGAGCCGTGATGTGATTACACTGTACAATTACTTGTGTCCATGGTGGTGGTGAAGGCACTGAGGAAAGATAGAGCCATACGAGCTTGGAGCTCATTTGGGGTTTGTTTTCTGTAATTTTCCCCCCATCTCTGTAGCGCTGCGGCACATGCAGATGTCGCTGTTGTTCTTTATAAAGCCCTAATGATATGCAAAAGCATAACGACCCCATTTAGGTGCACAGCATCAACGAAATATTATTGGAGGGAGTCCTGACTGAAGGAATGTCCACATAAATTATTTTTATTTAAATGAGTTGAAGAGGTGGTGGTGAGGCAGAGGAAGTCACATGAATACATACATAATGTTAATACGCAGAAAGGTTATCGCCAAGGAGAAGAGGTTTTTTTGCACTGTGCTTGGGACAAACAGCTCATTAGGGAATAGCACAGCCCACTGCATGATTTACTTATTTATCATTACTCATACTTAAGCCAGGGCAGCAGGCACACTTGTCGTCTGGAGACTCGGAGTGCTGGAAGCTGGATGCCTGGACAATTCTCAGTTTTCATTCAGAAATCTCAATGAAGTGTGTGGTGGGAGGGGGACAAGAGAAGAGGAACTGGAGGGAGAATGTGTTAAGTGCCACAGCTTGTTGGCAAAGGAGGGGTCTGATGACAGCCTCATGGGTGGAGTGACAACACTGCAGCAGACTGGCGCCAGCTGATGCCAGGCTTGTGTGTACTTCCCAAGGGAGAGAATTCTGACGAAACACCCAGCAGCTCCTGGCCACTTGTGTCATCAAGGAGGCTGCTGGGGACACAGAGAGATGGGAGCTGGCCAGATCCACCTTTACTCATTTTTCTCAGAGCAGTGAATGGTACTGCTGGATATTATAGGATTTCTTGGCAACTCTGTTCTGCTAAGAATGCTCTTCTGGGGTTTACGCCTACATACACACATCATCCAGGGCTGAACAGAGAGAAATACAGGAGACCAGCAACAAAGAGCAACATCCTCACTTTGGCTGTGTTTGACATCTGCTTTTGGAAGTTGTGTGCCTTATGTGTTTGCCTTACCTGAATGCTTCTGCCTTCACAGTCTCCTTGGCCTCTACCACACCGACAGATTGGGTCTCCAGGGAGGGAGGGAACATCACTCTCCTCTTTACCTGAAAATGGGGAGGCAAGACAAAGTGGAAAGGCTGTTCCAGATGGGAGTCACTGTGTGTGGAGCTCTCCTCTTCTTCCATGCTGTGGGCTTGCAGGCTTTTCCTTTGCTTTTAGCAATTCTCCTGTGCAGATCCTCAGCTGTCACAGTGGGGTAGTTTTGCTGCCTCTTAAAGGTATGTCGTTTGTCAGACACACAGAGGTGGCACCTAAATCTGCTCCCGAGTAAGAGAAACCCCTAGGGAAGATGGAATCAAGAAGCTTAGAACCAAAGGATTAGTCAGTCACCCTTTTTACAATGCTTCCAAAGAAAACAGTTAGGAAAAGCAGCATGGAGTACGTGTATACACAAGAGGTCCATGAATGAGGTAGAGGAGGTAGCAATGAAGCCAGCAGAAAGGCAGTGATTGTCATTCTGGATACCCACACTGAAGGCTGGGAATCCTGCTCCATGAAACACTGAACATGCTCTTGCATGGCTTCTTTAGAGTTGCTCTGCCCTGTACAGGCTACTGCAGCTTTTTGACACTGACAGGTGTGAAATACTATCTCCAGTGTCCTAAATATTTTCTGATTACACGTCTGTGACCATTTTGAAGTGAATGTCCCCATGGAGGCTGCAGGAAGGGCCAGCTCTTATAGCATTATAGAAGCCATTGCTCTGCTTGTCAATTTACCAAATACCCTGAAGAAATGGCTATTTAGAAAAAGGAAATTCAAGCATTTATATAACATACTACTATTCAAAAAACCAAAAGAACTGTTTTGCAAATAGTAGCACTGCTGAAGAGAGGAAAGAAGTACATCAGTCATTTGATATTACATATAAGCAGTTTATTAAAGAATTAAATATTTATAGACTATAAAGCAAGCAGGGCGATGAGTCGAAAACAGCTTGCTGAGAAGTATGTTATAAACAATGAGTCTGTCAGTGACTAATAAAGTATGGAGAACACAAATGTTTTATAAAATCACCAAGCCAGCTATGAATTTCCGAAGCTGAAATGCTGCAGGACCCACCAAGGCTCCTGCTGCAATGTAAGCCTGGAGCCAATATGGGAGGAACAATATCTGATGAGATATGGAGAGTACAGGCACATGCTGAGCACTCGTGGGAACGCACATGATTCAATGCCTTAGAGAGATTTAATTTTTCACATTATTTTAAACAGAGATCTATTAATAGGAAGTTCAAGAATTTTCAAAGAGTTCAAGGCACTTCCCTCTTCAGTTTTGCACTGCATTTATTCTTCCATTTCAAACAAAATTACAGTCTGTGATTCAGACTGAATTACCTCTCTGCACAAAGCTCTTTCCTCCCCTTCCTAAAACAAAAGATGTAGTTTCCCCAGGCACCAGCTTCTCTCTTCTGAACACTCCTCTGGATTGACTCAAGGACCTAACTCAAGTTTGGAGAAAAGGAGCTTTCTCCTTCATAGACATAATTCATTTACAAAGGACAACTGAGGTTTTCAGAGGCTGTACAAGGGAAGCAAGATTTTATTTCATGAAGACAGGAACATGTCAGGAATAAGAAAAGTGTCCATTTTGTCCTACATGAAAAGGACAGGTTTAATTTTCCAATAGACATCAGTCCCTGTAATTTTGGGGGCTAGTGCTGTTTTATTACTAGCAGAGATAAAAGCTCCTCCAGATAATTTTTTTATTTTTGTGAAGTCAACCCATGACCTAGAAATTATTTCTAATGTAGGATGAGCTGGCACCTTTGGTCATGTCAAAGCTGATCTCTACAGTTGTTCACGCAGTTTCAAGTCTGGTGGGATGGCTGAAGTTCCCACGTCGTCTAGACAGTCACGATCCTTTAGAATTTGCTTTCTTTGCAAGCCAGCAGGACTCAGAACCCACTTGAAAAACCCCAGTCATTACAAACACCATTCTTCAGTCAATCAGCACAGTGACTAGCATCCTCCCAAGGCAGCAAACCAACAAGGTGTCTGCTGGGACAAGGAGAGGACAATCTGCACAGAGACAGGAAACTGAGCATAGCTGTGTCCCTATCCTCTTCTCAATTAAGTCCCTATGAAGGGGCATCTTTAATTACCACAGGAATAAGAAGGCTAAGAGCTAGCTGGGGTTGTTAAAGATGGATTCCATTGAGGATGCAGAGAAAAATCTCATTTAGAAATCTCATTTTGACAGCTGTTCTTTCTTCACTGAGACAAGGTGGTAGACTTTAATTCTTGAAATGTAGTTAAGAAAGATACTGTTTTACTGTTAAAATGCAGTAATTATTTGAGCTTATTTTCTAGGCAATGTGCATCAGTCTAATTTTGGTTTAAATAACCAAATAAAATAACCTTTAAATAAACCTTTAAATAACCTCTGTTGTCTTGTACAGAAATGATTGCAGTGTAGTTTGGATCTCACCAGACTTCTAGGCTGACACAGGGGTATATAGAAAAGTACAGTCGAATCAAAGACACAAACTGCGTTAGTTCCAGATGAATTGCTTGAATGGTCTCTCTCTAGAGAGACCAGAACCTATTAGGATCTCTATAGGAAAGTGGGCTGTCTCCTGGACAACACTATAACCAGTCAAATACTGCTCTTCCTGTGCTGGTGGAGTCATTGCTATCTATACCAGTTTCACCAGTCATGTAGCACTGCAAGCATGATGGCCCAAGTCAAGATCAGTTGAGCTTCACTCTTATTTTCTCCAAACTACTTTCTCCCTTCTTGTAGTCCAGCTCTCATCTTCCTCCATACCAGCCCACTGTGACATTTTTCAACCCCCCAGTTAGGTTTCTTTACACCTGTGATTTTGACGAGTATTGTTCTAACACCCTCCTTCCCTCCAACCTTAAAATCATGGAAGATATTGCAACATACTTAGGGTTACTTCTAGCAAGTGTCTTGCCTCGATTTCATAGACAAGCACTTTGCAGGATACAAAAGTCTGTTCTTGACCTGACCTCATTCTTTTTGCTAAGTGTATCAGTACTGTGCTCACCTCCTTCTTGCTCAACCCCACTGGGCCACAAGGACACATCAATGCATGACACAACTCACTGATCCAGGGTTTGACACAAGTCTTACTCCCTCTTCAGTTCTTTGCTTCTTCAGCCCTTATCCTCTGTATCCAGGCACCCTCTAGCACTCCCAACTCTAAGAGATCCTTCTCTATCACTGACTCACCTCCTTCTATCCTATCAATGCGTTTGAGTGGGAGTTCAGAGAACATTTCCATTGTGTTTATTTCCTTTCTCTATGGATCTGATGGTAACATTTCACACTCTGAATCCCTTAAGTGTTTGAGAAGATTCTTACAATTATGCAAAACTATCTCAATAAACAAAAAAAACAAACAATAAACCTTGCTAGCTTACAGAGAACATACAGCCCAGCTCCATAAATGGGCTGGAACAGTACTGTTTCTGAAGCTTTGCTTGTGTACAAGCAGTCCCATCAAGCTGATCTCCTATGGGAAGAGATTGTCTCTTCACATACACAGATTCAAGCTTTGGTTTTGATATTTCAGGATGGATTGCATCCCTACTGACAGGTCTCCTGCACTGGGAATAAGATGTGAGCAGCTCAGGATGTGACATGTTGAGAGGTCTTCCCATTTGCTGTTATACTTGCAAGACACATGCCTTATATCACCAAGCATCTGGCACACAGCTGGATGTGTGTCCACAGCAATAGCTGTTCAGAGCCAGGACAGTGAGGTGCTGTGTATATGCAACGGCCTTCCAAAGGCACCATGAAGAGCTAAAGTCAGGTCAGTTCTGTTGGCTTTCAGAGAGAATTATCAGTACATTTTATTAGCATATTCCACTTGCTAGCATTGTGACCTGCAGGAAGGAGGGTGAGGAATTCCAGCTAAGTACAGATTAAATAGCTGCATGCTCAAGCAAGCATCAGCTGTACAGGTTGAATCATAAAGAGGTGATATTTAAAGGTATGCTTACTGCTACTCTTGTAGCCATTTTGCAGATCTCTGTATGATACTCAGCATTAGCAAGGAGGGTAATCTGCATCGCTCAGCCCAGGGAACCTGAGGAGTAAGGTAATGACAACTGCCACACGAACACAGCATCACGCTGAGCCCAAGTCTATTTCCATCAGCATTAAGTGAACGCGACATTCCCTCACGGGTATTTAGAAGGTTACATCTAACTGATTGCAAATTTCCCAAGTACATCTTTCCTACCCACATTTACATGCAAAGTCTGTTCATCATCTATGTTCTGTAGCCAGGACTTCATGAATGGCGAGTGAGCTGTGCTGACTCAGTTAAAGACCAGCTACTCCAAAGGCAAAACTGCTCTGGGATTATGGTAACAGGACAGTCAGCTTCTAAAATCTAAAACTTTCTCGCATGTTGTCATGATTAGAAAGGATAACCAGTCTCTAGAAGCATAAAGTACAAACTCTAAAGGTTCAGCAGACCCAAAGGATCATGCTGCCAGAAATCAAAAAACTTTGTTGTCCTGTATCTAACACAGAATATGAACATATTTCAGGAGGCAACAAATTGTTTCAAGGCACACTGTCTCCCCACTAAGCATATGCTATGCCATTCTCATAGACATAGGTTTTAAATACAGCAAATATACATGTGTTTCATATATTTTGTTATATATGTACCCTATGTACATTAAGATAGGTTTATTTTACTTTAATGGACTCCTTTAAGGAATATTTGTCATCCTGGAAGCCTGTGAGTGAGTCTATAGCTTAACATGTTCCTCTTGCCTGCCCAGCCAGATATATGGCCACAGGATGCTTGCAAAGTTCCTGGCATGTGTCCCACAGAACCATTCTGTCCCACCAGAGCCTGTTGGGGCAAGGGCTCTATTTGCTGTCATGATGTCATGCTGCCTGTTAGGTTTAACATCACAATCCTTGTGTGCTGAAAATAGCTTAGAGACCACCTCACCATCCCTCCATCCCAAAGCAGTGAGTAGTGAGCTCCCTGAATTGCTCACCAAATGTCACACTGTGGTTTTACCATAAGTGTAATCTAATATGCCTGGATAACTTGCAAGAAGAAGGGGGATGTCCTGCCATCTCCCATGTGACATTACCCCACATCAGTTCTCACCCCATCTGCCTCTGGCTCATGGGGCAGCAACTGGAGCACCAATGCCAGCACAAGGGAGCAGCAAGAACAAATTTCAAGGCTGGGAAGGGAAGATGGGACAGATGGAACTCTCCCTTTTAGCACGCTCAGTTGTATAGGTTTAAATAGCTTCAGAAACTGCACCCTTAGTTTCTGAAGAAGGGGTCTACAGCAAAGACCATGAATACTTAAATGTTTACATTTCAAGGACAGAAATAAGCTAACCTGGAAAACATACAACTACAAGGTGATACATTCCACAATACTCAGTCAGTCCCTGGACAGCACTGGTGTGAAATCACTTGTGCTTTATGATGGTTTTTAAAATTTTTTTTAAAATGAGAGAATTAGAAAGAACATTTGGCAGCTGGCAGGCTGCCTTGTAACTACCTGAAGAGGAATTTTTTCTGCACCTTGTTAAAAAGATTATGATTAAGTCAACTTCTGATTTATCCAAATCCATAATTTTCCTATATTCCCATTATCTGAATGTTCTCATCTTTGCTGAGGACATTAAGAAACTCGGAGTAGAGCTTCAGATAGCCATGTTTGGAAGCAGAGTTTGTCCTGGCTGGTGCTGGGGAGTAGAGGGGTTCACATGCAGTGGGACAGAGCTTTCAATCTCCAGCACACCAGGGAACCTATAAGACCAATAAACATCCCCAAACTTGTCTTCTATAACAAATAAAGTGTTATTACATAAAAGCTTCCAAATTGAAAATGATCAATGTGCTTTTAGGAACTATCCATGATATGTCACTGAAAGAAGAGAGATGATTTTAGAAGCTACTGTTAAAGTCCTCTCTCCTCTCCCTCTGTTTAAACCAAAGAAAATAATATAACAGAGGGACAGTGGAAAACACTTGCTCAGGTAATTCACAGTTTCAATCTCTTGACAAAGTCCTACAAAAATTATGCTATGGTTTTGGCCTGCCATTGTTTAATTTTGCCACTACTATTTTAGAGGATTCTACATTCAGGTTTATACCAGATTAATGAGATGCAAAGCAAAGGAACAAAGCAAAAGCCAACATAAGTCGAGAGAAAATGTCTAAAGCTCCAGTTGCCCCCTGCATTGGCAGTGAGTGTAGCTTCTTTTTCCTTTTGGCTGCAGCAAGACCAGCAGGGAACAGCAACACCATAGCTAATGCAGGCTCCCATCAAGGGACACAATAATTATTCTTCCTTTTCTGACTTACCTATCTGCCATAAAAGAAATTCCATGTACCAATTTCTTCCTGCAACATTTACATTTAAAGCTCTTCTTTGGAACTGGAATTATAGCATTACCTATTGATAGAAAAATCAAATTCCTCAAATGTCCTTTACTACCCCAAATAATTCTTTAAAGATGCATAGGTTTCACTAATGTCTTTTGCATTCAGTCTTGGTATATTTTACATGTAGTTCTACATACAAGGTCAAACTAGACTTGTGTTATTTTGCCATTGACACTGAACAAGGAAGAGGTTAGCACAATTAATGTATCTCAGCTTATAGGGACCTAAACAGTCATTAGAACTTTGTGCATCTGGCATCAGATTGCTCAAAGACATGCCATGGGCCACATAATTTAAGCACCCTTGGGGCACAACATACAAATAATAGAATCATAGAAAGTTTTGGGTTGGAAAGGACCTTTAAAGGTCATCTAGTCCAAGCCCCCTGCAATGAGCAAGGACAAAGAATGCCCAAAGTTGGTCTCTCCCTGCCACCTTGCAAAAAGATGTCTCTGAGCTCCCAAAAACCACATAATACAAAATCACAGGATGATTTAGGGTTGAAAGGGACCTCCAGAGTTTACTCTAACCCTCTGCCCAAAGCAGGTCTAATGAGATGAGGTTTCTCAGGAGCTTGTCAGTGTGTGTTCAGTCTATATTCAGTCTTGTTCCTGAAGATAATAACCAAAATCTATATATGAAACTGTTCACAATATGAATAGTTACTCTTAACCAGAGAATGCACATGTCTGCTAACACTTACAGACAGATGGATCAGAGAGATTTCAAAAGAACCCCAGGGGTCCACAGGCTTCAGGTTCAGGGCTGCTGATCTAACCTAGCTGCTATTTAAGTCATTAATTCTTAAACATAGAAAACAAATTATTCCCTTCCCTTTGGCACAAGTTTCTTCATACTTGAAAGCTGTTGTCATACCAGACTCCTCTACTTACTGTCATAAAATTTGCACCTAAGAGCCAACAGGGCAAGACAAAAACCAGTTTGGCATGCTGCCTTTTGTATTTTTGCTGATTCATCTGTTTAGAAGTATCACACAAGCAATCATTCTAGAAGCAATACTGCATTAGCACCAAAAGCTTTTCAAAGTTGATTCCTACTCTCCATTTACTTTCATAAATAAATGCAGAGAATCAGGTTGTTATGTTGTTATCAAACACCACAAGATACTGGACCAAAATAGAACTTCCCATCTAGCAAAGGGTTCCCACAGTTTCATTCACACACAGAAGTAATCTGCTCTGTTTGTACATGCAGGAACTACTTGTTTTTGAGAGGTGATACAGATTCCTAAAGAGACTGACCCTTTGTGATTCATAGTCAACATATGCTCTTAAACAAGACCGGGTCAGGTGGTAATCTCCTCTATTTTGTCTGCAGCAAAAAAAACAGCATCAAGAGTTTGCATTGAATTTTTCTGGCAAGTGTGCAGCTCTTTCCAGTAGGATAGCAGCTTGTGACACTGAGCACTGTTTTACATCTGAGAATGGGGAAAGCAGAGCTGCTACAGTCTCAAGTCTATGTCTGGCCTAGTTTTAACAACTTGCAATAAAATATTTTCCTCCTGCATCACATAACTAAGAAAACAGCATGTTGCCTTTGAAGACAGTTGGTCTTGCAGATCTACTAGAAGTCAAAAGGCTTGGATCCTCCTTTGAGCTCTATCACAGAATGGTCTAGGAAAGAACAAAGAACTTCAGTAAAATTAGAGTGCTTATCAGCTACTTACTGGAAATACTTAGGGGTCTCAAATCTTGAATCTCCTTTAAAAATGCAAGAAACAGTGGAAGAAGTAATAAATAAGCAAAGGAGCAGAAAACCATCATCTCAGAAGATCAAATGACTAGCTGGCAGGTCACAAGTATCAAGTACTAAGCAAGTGTAAGGAATCAGCAGGAATACACCTTCCAATATTCCAAACCTGTGCATAGTTGGGGAATCTGCTGGCTTTTTTTTTTTTCTTCTGGGTTTAGAAGTAACTGATGAGGCAAAGCTGCTAAAAAAATTACCCTTCCTAAATTGTCATAAAACGTTTTTATTTTTACTGCCAAACCAACATTCTTCAGACCTGTGATTTGAAGATGTTACTCAAAAATGGTAAGACTAAAATTACATAAAACCTGGCTCTTCTGTTAGTATAATGACAGGCAAAATTCTCATTTCTCTTACAAACTTTCCTGAACACCAGCACTGCACACACCTGGAGTGCCCAAGCAAGACCAGTGTTCAAGATGGTAATCACCATGTTAAATCTGCACTCTGCCTTCAGCTTGTCTGCCTTTGGAAAATTCCCTCTGCATTAAATTCTCCCTATCCCCACCAATCATTGTTTTAATTTAAAGAGTTTTTTAAAGGATGTGATTTTAATGAGTGCAAGGCTCAGATCAGAAATACTGTATTTCTTTCTCCTGAATGATGAAGTATGCACTTGGACTCTCTGCATTGATTTCTAATCTGCCATTTCATACTCTTGACAGTGAGCCCTGGAAACCAGGTTCATTCTGCTGTTACTGTGAAGGTTTCTGTAAATAAGAGTAGCTGAGGCTCATTACCCAAAAAGGGAAAACCTGAATATCTGAGTCACAGTCCTTATGCAGCCTATAGCACTTCAAGCACAGCTGACCAGAGTAATAAATACCAACAACAACAACGAGAAAAGAGGTGTATGGACTTTCATAAGCAGGACCTCAAAGTGGAGCTCTGGTCCTCTGGATGCATGAAGGACCCCCCTTCTCAGGAATGACTGTGAGGCAGGAAGTTAAAATAGCATAGATCTACTGATCAGAAATGTAAATTCATGGGAACCACTACCAGCAGACTGATACACAGGCACACTCCTAGGCACACACAAATTTTGTATTATTCACCACATGCAGCAGACCCATGGCTTGGGTAGTCAGTTTGCTCTTGTTTTAGAAGAGTCAAACTCCCAGAGAATCCTCTGGTACAAGCAGAGGATTGTGTGTTCTCCAAAGAGTGCAGCAATTACATGACCTTTGGTCAAACCTTGGTTTAGGTTTTTGATGAGAAATCCTAGAAGCAATGAAGACCTTATTTGCTACTATAAGGCAAAGTCTGGGTTATTCCTTTCAGGCAGTTTTGGCTCAGAGACCAAGAAACACACTCCTCAAAAAAAGATACTTCAGAGATTTCATTCCTGTGCATTCTGATGAGCCACCTCATGAACACACACATAAGCACACATCACCTCTGGGGCTGGCTGGCCGCCAGTGCAGGTTCTCTTGCCCAGCTCTCAACCACCCTCACACCCCCCACTACTGTGATTTTTGTGGAGCCAGAAATATTCTTTAGATTCATGCACTGCTTTAAAGTCAGAGCTGTAAAGTCAGATCTTCCCCTCCTTTAAATGTGACTAGCTATTTACTCCCTAACAATTCTGCTTCAGAGCTGATTTAGCATTTTTATTGGAATGTGAAAGCTCTTAAAAGAAGAAAAAAATCTAATCAGGCAGAAGAGATAGAAAACTTGCTGAATTTTTTCTCCCCCCTTTACACCCCTTCAATCCTATCAAAAGCACATCTTCCATTCATTGCTTCCCGATGTCATTATGACAAGCGGCTACAAATCAATAGCAGAAGCAAAGGCAGGCCGAGCCCGCACTCACCAAGTGATAAAGATTCACTCTCAACCCCGATTTGCTAATAGCACATAATAGCAGCCATCGGCGCCCCGCATTAAATCATACATTTCACTCTGCGTTTATTATGGGATTTTTAAAACTCCTCACCAAATTGGATTTTCTCGACGGTCTCTAATTTCCACATTTATCATTTAAAATTAAACTCCTCTGCGGGGAGGGGGGTTGGGAAAAAGGGAAGGAAGAGAGAAGCCATGCAATTCTGTATTTTCCTCTCTCTTTTTTTATGAAAACCCATAAATAATCCCAGGTATCATTGCCATCAGCCCTGAAGTTTCATATATATAAAATACCAGAACTTAAGAAAAAATAGCTTTGGGACTCAGCTTACCTACATGTAGCCCTGCTACAGAAGAGGAAATTAAAGAGAAAGCCATAAGGAAACAGATTTTAAATAAGAAATCCAATAAACAAAATAGTCAATGAGGGAAGGTGGTATGAAAAGCATTACAGAAAATGACTGTGGATTTCATCTGGAAAAGCTAAGTAGCAAGGAAAAATGGAAAAAAAAAATTTAAAACCCTACAAAACACAAATAAAACCTCACCTCTTTTCAGTTAACATAAAATTTGTTTGACAAACAAAGCAAAACCAACAAACTCCTCTTTTAAAGCAGATTTTTCTTAGAACTAATTTACTTGTGGTATGGACCAACAAAGGCAGGTGACATACCTGAAACCATTGTTCTTTGAAATTTATTATTTCATCCCACTCATCCTACAGGTGCCACCATGCATAAGACTACTGAGTAAATAATGATGCTTAACAGCTTCTGCAGGAGCATAGCGAAGCTATTGCTGAGCTCTTGAGTATTGAGGTCCAAATTCCTCCATCTGTCTTGGCCTTGAAATAAGTGTCTGGATCCCAGGCTATTTGAAGCATTCTACATGAAGACATGAATTTGAATCTAATATGTACAAAGGCCAGTGACTTCTGAAACAGAAGGTGACGTGATAACAGCATGGTGAATTAAGCTTTCATTGCTTGTGATTTCCAACCATGAGATGTGAACTCAATCAGCCCTCTGTCTAGCATCCAATTAGTACAATCATCTCGATTCACAAACTACTAAGCAGTTTAACTAGGACTCTGCTTAAAAGGACTTGAAGATTTCTGTTCTGGTAAGTTTTGGTTTCATTAAAGAGCTCTTAGAGAAAATTCCTCATGAGGTCTTCCCAGTTCAGCTGCTATGCATCAAACGTATCATAGGCAACACTCCAACATCATGTGGCATTTTTGTGACCGAATCTGTCATTATGAAATCCATCTGAATGCAAGGTCATTTTGTGTTTTGCTTTAAAATTATTTTCTTTTAAACTCACAGGGAAAATGACAAAATTCCAGAGCCCCTCCCTTGAACTGGCATCCATTACCCCAAGTATCTGCAGTACTAGCAAAGGCTGGCAAGTGTAAATGCTCCAGAGGGTTAGTAATCTCTCATAAAGCAAAAGAACATGCTGGCATGGTTTTTCCCTTCTGGAAAAGGGCTGGTATCTTTGAAGAAATAAATTGGTGACCAGTACTGAATCTGAGTATTGGCCACCACTCAATTTGCTCAGTCACTAACTGGATCTCTGGTATCTTCACAGGAAACAAGGTGTGTTCCTCCATCTCCATCCAGAACATGAATCTGGACAATGCAAAACTGTATCACCACTTTCTTTCACTTTTAAAAGTTAAGAGTTAGTCCAGGAATAGAGCAGAGGTAGTACTTTAGGTTAAAAGCCTTTTTTACTTCAATCATCCTGCTCAGTAAAGGGCAAAGTCTCAGCGAAGACAGACACCTCACTTCACAGTGAGTAATTTTAGGGATGTACTGGGGTCACAGTTCTTTTTCTTCACGCATCCACATTTTTGTGGCCTTGCCAATTCCATTTGAGACTTTCTGCTGCTGTTTGTTTACTTTTCAGTTTCATACCTACATTCAGGCATATGAACAGACCCCAGGTTCTGGTTGCTTTTGGACATCCCCAGGAATACAAACCCATCCAATGCCTCCCACATACAGCCACACCACTTCTTACTGCTCCAGAATCTGAAACATCCTGGGGTTTACTGATCCACCTACCATGCTTTGCCACTGATCTTTATCTTTTGCAATCTTCCTGACTAGGACATCAAAATGGAAAGTGTGTGACACATTACTCTCCAAATGACCTGCCAGGTTTTCACACCACATAGTCAAAATTCTCTGAACAGCCACCATCTCTCCTTCAGTTGCAACTGATCCTGAACGTATCCTGAATTGTGGTAACAATATCTCAATAAGAGGGGGTCTCATCTCCCTGTTGTAATCATCAAGTTTTGGATATTTATCTACAGAAGGTATATCTATCTCTGCATGTATAAACAAAAGGGAGTTCCTGGCTAACCAGGACTAACTTCTACATGACCCAGCTTTGCACAGAATTCTGCAGTTCCTGCTGGAGCAAGATTTGATCACTTAGACCTTTTCTCTGCAGGAATTAATTTCCCCACAAAACTTGCCAAACTATGATCGGTACAATATACTTTTTTTTAACCCATTCTTTCCAGACACTTCATGTTTAGAAATATCCATATGCACTATAGTACTTCATGAATTCTTTGGGGTAATAAAACTTCTACATTTTCTACCTGTGTAAACAAATGGGAGGTGGGGGAAAAGGCCAAAGGTTATGACTGCAGAAAATCCTGCATTATCAAACCAATCACAGCTACCACGGGACAGCAAAAGATCTATGTCCAAGTCCTGTACTGCCATGTTTGAGCATCCCAGATGAGCACACTGAACATCAGGCTGCACAGGGACATCTTGAGCTCTTTCCTGGTGGCACTAAAGCGTTTTATAAAAGAAACTGAATAATCACGGGGCTGATGCTATAGCCCAAGGGTCAAAGTAGTACCTGGGACATAAAGCAGTCAGGTTCAACACATTACTCCAATGAGCACTGAATGACTTACAGAGATGAGATGGCTGCAGTTGAGCAGCGGCTCATTCCAAGAGTCAGTGCTCCAAGAGCTGCAGCACTCACTCAGGACATGCAAGGCAGTGAGAGATACCTGGTGTAAATCAGACAGGCATAGACACTGGCATCTCACAGTGGAGGCAAGGCAACAGGTCTATTCTTTCAAATCTTTGCATTGTACATTTCTGTTTGCACCAGCTGCTGCATCATTCTCCATCCTCCTCTTCTCAAAAGAAGCTCAACCCCTCTGCTCCTCAGATGCACATTTGGGCACACCACAAGATTCCTTCAAGGCAACAGCAGGCTGTGTTTCAGAGGTACAACCAGCCATCAGCAGAGTTTTTGTTCAGACTATGGGTCTGAGCATACAAGAAATGCAATACTTGTGTAGGCACAAAAATGGATTTGTTGGGTTGCAACAGAAAAAAAATAAACAACTTAACAATTAAAAATATCAGAATCTTAATGGTTTCAAATCCAAAAGGCAATCAGCCTTTAAAAATCCTCATGATTTTATAAGAGTTTGGGGTCAGCAAAAATGTAAGATGGTAAAAGATCTCCAAAGTTTGCTTCTATCCTCATTTTATCACAGCAAGTAAAAGGGTTAGCCAAAACAAATAACACAGGATTTCCACAAATTGTCTGCTCCAACTTGCAGATTTTTCTGCTATCAGTGGGATAGAGACAGCTCTGCTACACTGTCCACTTTGGGACAAACAGACAAGATGAGAGAAAACAGAAGCTGAAAATGTTTTTATTTTCCCACCTCATTTGAGAACACACTGAAAAAATTTCTCCTTGCACCCTGTTAAAACAGACAAATTCTGATGCACATGTAGCAAGATCCAGGTGAGTCAGTACATGATGGGATCTACACCAAGCACATTAGGCCAGGAAAGAGAGTTTCTAATCTCTTTTCTGTTAATGATCTCCAGTTTAACACATAAACAATCAGCCACCTGGAGGGGCTGCAAGGATGCTGAGATTCTGCATCCTTTTCATGGAACTAGGACTGCGAGATACTTGAGCTAACTCACCTTGGCTCTAGCTAAGCCAAGAATTAGACACAGGGCATTTTCAGCATCATGTCCTCAGCGTTATAATTTGTTTCTTTCATTCTGTCAGTGCTCAAACTTGTTGACCTTCCAATCATACTTGCCCTTTCTATCCTCATCTTGGCTTTCAGGGAGGATAGTGGTTTTATTACAGGGCAATTGGGAGTTTTCTTAGTATAGTCATTTGTCCGAGGCAGTTACTGCATTACTGTTACTGATCAAACAGTAACAGGGAGCCAGGACTCGGGTTAAGTGGCATTCCTACTTTTGGAATGCTGAAGGCCAGACAGAGGCACATTAGCAGAGCTATGAACAAACCTCTGAAGGCAACTCCATGTACTGACTGACTGTGAGTTCCATCTGGGGCATGCCTCAAATGTTAAATACATTTGCACTAAAACATAAAAAAGCTAAAGCATGGTTTATGCTTTCTGAGAAAGATGAGAAGACAATGTAAAGAAAACTGGTAAAACATCTAACTAAAACCCAAAGGGACAGCTCCTGCTGAGCACGTGTTTAAATTGATTCACTGCCATCTTCCCACAATAAAGGAGGGATATTTTAGCAGGGCAGTCTGTCATGGCTGCTAAAGTTTTGGCAGTGGCAGGCATCCATTCTGTGCTTCAAATTAAATGTCCAAATACCCTCAAACAGCTTAAAAATAGGTCTAATTAAAAAACTTTAACTTAAATGAGTCGGGTCCACTTTTGACCAGTACAAAACTCAGATTCTAGGTAGAAGGTTGGGTGGGGTTTTTATAAATAGTGTGAGAAGACCATTCTCAAGAAAGATCACCTGTATATGTACTGCAAACAAAAAGGTCTGAAAGGTCTCATCCAAAAATGGTGTCACCACAGTAATGCTGTGCCTAAACTAAAACACCCTGATGAGCAGCAGTGCCTTTGCACAGGTTGCACACTCCTCCAACATTGTTGTGTGGCCTCCAGTCACCCCAAAGACATGCAATGCCTGCAGGAGCTGGTCTCACAGTGTGATAATACACAGATAGAAATGAAGACCTGTACCTTTAAAGTTCTTAAGCATTAAATCACTGATGCAGAGCTGCAATTATATCAAGTCATTCTGCCAACATGAATCCTGGAGATACATATCCAAACCAGCAAAGCTGATTAGTAGTGTGGGAGCTCCCTGCATGCTCCTTCAAAACACAATTAAAAAGAGTTTTATTTGGAGTAACACAGGGGTTATAGGGTCAGAAGAGTTTCCATTTCAAAAGGCAGCAGGATACAAACTAGCAGGAAGGGGAAAGTAAATTGCTCAGATTTTTGTGCTAGAAATATTATGGGTGTTTAAGTAGCTGGGCTTTGGTTTCTTAACAAAATTTTGTCCTACCGTTTCTAAGAAAAACTGAAGAATCAGTGCAAAGACACTGAGATGGTGTGATCTGTGAATGGTGATAACTACTTTTCCACCTGCAGGAAGTACAGATTCTGCCATCTTGCTTCAACCTTTGGGCTTATTCTTAGAAAGAATAAAGAATAGTAATTTTTACTTTACCTGATTAGACATTAGAATAGTAAGACTCGAAGAACCTTGCTATTAATGCTTCCAAAAGACTGAAAACATTCTGAACCTGACACACAAGACAACATATAAAGTGAAGATATGGGACTCATGCCCAGCTCTCTAAGAATACTTTCCCCCTGATCTGCATACAACTGTTCCCATGCCTGATCAGCTTCACCTCCAAGAAGTTTGTTTGCTCACTGCAGAACAGCCAAGGGCTTCTCAAGCCAGCTTGCAGCAATTTCTGCAATATGCCCCAGACTAGGTTTTACTGTTTTGTGAAATCCTAGTTCAAGGAATATTTCACATTCGGAGTAACCTGGTGGATGCTAACTAAGAGAAAAGCAGTGATACTTGGCAGGAAGCAATCCTATAGTGAAAATGCTATTTGGCATTTACCTATACTAATTGCTTTGTGGGATACAGAATACATGAATCTATATAATGGCTTTTAAATAACTAGCTTTTTGAAGAAAGGTTTCAGTTCAGTAGTGCTGACAAACCCAATTCAATCCACAAAAAGCTCAGATAAGCTGCAAACCCAAACTCCTGTGTATTTCTCGATAGCGTTGCCATATCAGTGTGCCAAAGCCATATACTCAGATGCTTTGTTGCTTCCTGGTGCCTACATGAGACCTGGCCAAGCTGAGTTGCAACAGAACAGCTGAGCTTAAGTGACAGCCTGAGTTCCTCATTTCTTGGAATTTGCCAGCCACAGTGAGACAAACTTGAGTTTTATACTTAATTTCACAGAACCTTTCCCACTGCTGCCTCCTGTTTTGCAGCCTACAACTATTGCTTTTCCCACGCTTACTTCCTGAGCTCTGGCCCTTGGGAAAGAGAACAAGAGGCAAAATGTTTACAAGACACAGACTTGTCACAAACTGCATCCTGCCAAAGGTTTGGTAGCAGTGTTCCTGCTCTCAGTCTAACCACTGCTGAAGATATTTAGATTTCATTTTTAATCATACCAAAACAGGTTATTTTTCAGACCAGCTAATCGAGACACCCACATCCAGTGGATGTCAGCAGGGCAACATATTGTTTTTCACCCAGAGAGCAGAGCCCATTATAAATAACACTAAAACCTTTGTGAAGATGACTGTCCTCTCCACAGCTTACAGCCTAGAGGCTTCATTATTGCCTTGACCATAATTCAATTCATCCCTTCCTAAAAGGTCTATTTCTGCAACCAACCCCCACCCTTGAAAATACGTTCAACTAATAATTTCCGATTAATGCAGTCAATTACTAACTCTCCCCCAGCCCCTTACTATCACCTGATTGGGCCAGAATGGAAAGGAAGCAGCAACTAACCGGGGAGGAATAGAAGTAGGGGTAAAATAGCAATAAAAAGTAATTACATAAAAATGCTAAACATATTACATCTGTTAGTTTGCTTAGCCCAGTGGGCTTGACAATTCCAGGTTTTTGCCATTGTCCACGCTCAGACAGACAAGAATAAGAGAAACAGGGAAAGGATCTTTCAATAAGATTATTAAATCAGTGCATGAAAAATAAGTCGTCATTACATTGCAAAAGGGAGAGAGAAACTCGCTGAAATTTCTTTCTGCAGATTTGCCTTTGTGATCTGCAAGGTGCTGTTCTCCTGCTTACACTCTGTTGCCCTGGCAACGTACTCCTGTAAAATAAAGATTATTAAAGCGCATATGATTATTTGGCCGCACAGTGAATGAGGCAGCCGCTTCTGAAATTCCTTATCAGAGAAATTCAATTTTAGGCCAAATTGTGTTTTCACTGCCTCTCAGCTTCTCCCTCCCCCCTGCAATACCAATAAAACCATCATCTCCCCAGCTGTACATGATATTTTGTCACTAACTCTTTCATGCCTTTCCTTTCCTATTCCAGGTTTTATTTTTATTCTGTCAAAGCAGAATGCTTTTCCCAATTTGTAGAAGGCTTTCTTCCTTACAGTTTTTTTTTTCCTCTGGCAGCTTCAGCCTTTTTCTTCCCTACACATGCATCTGGCATCACTCTGCAGCCTCCTCATACTGTAGCAGCATCAGTGAGGAACACTCTCCCTCCAGTCCATGCTGGGTGTGTCTGTGCCACATTCCTGGCTGGGGAAGCCTAGAAGATTAGGCTTGAGTATGAAGGGGTTGCTGGAAATGTCACAAATACACAACTGCCCTTTCTACCAGTTGAGAGTTCTTGATGCTCTTGCTTGCAGCACATCTCAGAAATTATGTCTTTGGGAAATCCCCAACTGGTGTGTTTTATATATATCTACCGTCAGCAGCCCAGCAGTGTGCCATGACCACCCCTTGTCCAGACTAAGGCATTGATAGAATGGTTTGGGTTAAAAGAGATCTTAAAAATCACCTAGTTCCTACCATCCTGACATGGGTGGGGGCACCTCCCACTAGACCATGTTGCTCAAAGTCCCATCTAGCCTGGCCTTGAACCCCTCCATCCACAGCTTCTCTGGGCAGTCTGTGACAACGTCTTATCACCCTCAGAGTGAAAAATCCTCCAGCCTTCCTGAGTGACACCAGACAGGCAGGTGCTGCAAGGAGCACACTGGTGTGGCCAAGGCAGCTGCTGTCCAACCAACATCTGATAGAGCCACAGCAAGAGCCCTTGCTGGGAGCTTTTCAGGCACCTACCCCTCATGCCATTACACGCAAAGCATCACGTGCGGTAACCGCCTCGGTGCCCACTACTTCTGCATCAGTCGCAGACGATGAAGCACAGCGGAGGTCAGCCAGGGCCTTGAACCCCTCCATCCACATGCACCGGGAGACTCTGCAGGTTCCACCTGCCAACAGCGGGGACCACGAGCCTGCGCACGGTTTTGCCGCACTGACAGAGGCAGATGGGTTCCTGCTCTTCCCCCCCCTCCTTACTGTCTCCGGCCGCACCCGACCCGCAGCCTTCACCACCCCCAACAGTTCCCGTTGCGGGGCTCGTAGCGGGGCTGAGCTGCAGAGCCGGAGCAGGCAGAGCCGGCGTAGGCAGCGCCCGCCCGTCGGGGCCGCCACGGCGCAGCAGGGGGCGCTGCCGCCCCGCCGCCGG
>VZTY01028609.1:152573-209423 GCA_013400935.1 Turnix velox | reverse complement strand
ATGTTTTATAACTGCAAGCCTAAGCCACTAACAGCCTTTGTGCTGCGATTAGTGGGCAGCTGCAGTGCAGCGAGGATGAGTGAAAATTTCTGAAGGCAGTACAGTAAAGATGAAAGTGATTCTTAGAACTAACATATGTGCTTTATTTTTTAAAGATGGAACAGAGAAGAGGCACAATTACCCCAGATTTAGAAGATCTGAGCTCAAGCCCTGACCTACTAAAGCTTCCCCTACCTCAGCTTATCCTCCCCCTGTCTTAAAATGAGGGGAATAGTCATTGCCTACCTTGTGGATAATTGCAAGGATAAATACCTCAAAGGCCAAGAGTTGGTTGATAAAACAGAAAAAATGCCTAATATTGTCAACACAATGTACCCCAAATCAGACCTCCAGTTTTCTTAGGCTCAGCAGTAGATAGCTATAATTAATAATAGGAACAGGTTAGGAAAGGAGAAGGGTGGATTTCCAAAGACAGTGTGGTTCACCAAGGCAACACTTGCAAAGAGTTCACTTTTCTGGGGGGAGCAAATACAATGCAGGAAAAAAACCCCAAAAAGCAACAGCTGAGTCCTGTAAGTAGTATTAGAGTTTTAGATAGCCCTTGAAGACATCATCATTCTCTATACAAAACAGTACTGCTTTTTGTGATCATTAGAGAAAGCAGCTCCTCAAACAATGTTTGGCTGGGTTTCAGCCAGGAAAGTTAATTTTCCTTTTAGTGATTGCTGTGAAAGAAATGTCAATAATACCTATTGGTTTTAATTGTTGCTAAGTAATGTTTACACTATTCAAGGAGTGGTTCATCTTCCACTGGAAGCAGAGACAGAAGAATAGATGAGCAGTGCCATATTCCATATCACTGACATCATGCTCAGTATGTAAATGGAGGACAGGAATCTACAGTCACTGCTCAGGATGATGCCAGTTCACCAGTGAGAGAGGACCCATGTCATCATTCATCCTTGTTGTTACTATTTTTTCTTGTCTTTTGTTGTCTCTGTTAAACTTTCTTTATCTCAGCCCATGAGGGTTGGTTTTTATTTTCCTCTCAGCCCATGAGGGTTTTTTAAATTCTCCTTCCTCTGCTTTTGTTGCCTCTTTGCATCCTTTGTGGTGAGCAGGTTAAAGTGAGTGTGAGTGACCAGCTGTATGGTTCTAGTTGCAGGCTGAGGTTAAACCATGACACGTGTAATATTATCTCTGAAGAACATTCTTAACTAAAACACTGTTTTGGTCACTCACATCACTTATGGAGGGCTGCAGAAGCCTCCATTTCCTCTACAAAAAAATAGTAAATTCAGTTAAAATAAAACAGAAACCTGTAACCATTTCTGAAGGCCCAAACCAGCTCAAGTCCTTCTCATATTAGAATGCAAAATATGCAAAGATCCCAGTTCCAACAAGCTAATAATTTAAAAGAGCAAATACAAGAGGGCAAAAAAAGCATAAGAACAGTTACACAGAGCAAAGGTCCATCCAGTCCTACACCTGGGGTCTGCCAGTAGCCAGAAACAGCTGCCTATCAAAGAGTGCAAGAGGGCAGCAGATACAACACTTCCCACAAGTACTTTTAAGGATGCTCTCTGCTTTCTGCTCAAAATTTCCCAACCCAACACTTAAGCTAAAGGATGGAGAAGAAAAAAAACAATAGCAAGCATTAGAAAAGGTGTATTTGAAGAAGTAGGTGAAAACAAATGTATCTAACAAATGCAAGAAGTTTAGAGGACCTCCAAGGGAGGTTTCAGTGGATATTCTGGATAGGCACCATAGATGAGAGCTGCAGGGCCCTTCTAGAATCACACAATGATTCAGAAGGAATAGGGAGTCTTACAGGCTGAAAGCACTGGACATACAATTTCTTCAAGCTGTTACCTCACTAGTGTTAGTGGCACCTAACACTATTTTCTTGGCTAGCATTGTTCCAAAGGGCCAGTAAAAATGTCACTTCTTGTCACTGGCTTTCCAAAAGATGAGATCCAGGATAAGAGATGGAATTAAACAGGTTATGATCAAGTAAGAAAGGCAGTTTTAACAAGATGCTCCAAAAAGTAACTTCACGTCTTGTCTCTCAAGATACAAGAGGACAAAAATTTTGTTAAGGATTATGGGTTTTTTTGGTGCTAGTTTGCCTGTCTTGGAGAGCTTCTGGCTCACCTGGAGAAAATTATGTCAGTCATAGGTTCTAAGAACTAGGAATAAAAAGAGTCTTTTACAGACTGGAGAAACCATGCCATGGAAATAAGAAAATCTAATGGATTTTGTGAATGTGGATGAATAGTAGCTGTAGATTCCCTGAGTGCCTTTGTTTCTGTTGTCCATGTTTTTAAAAGGACAGAGGAAAATTGGGGACAGTGCAGAGTCATAAAGATCATTTTAGAACTGGAATAACTGCCTCAGAATAAGAGACTTAAGAAGCTCAATCGGTTTAGTTTATTAAAAAGATCAAGAGATGTCTTGATTACAATATATAAGTACCTTCAAAGGGAGAAAATACCAGGTCCTAAAGGGCTCTTTAATCTAGCTGAGAAAGGCATAACAAGAACCAATTGCTGGAAGCTGAAGCCAGACCAGTTTAAATTAGAAAAAAAGGCACAGTTTTATAGTGAGAATGATTAGACATTAAAAAACCCTACCCTATCAAAGGAAGAAGAATTCTTCATCTTTTAATATCTTCAAATCAAGACAGGATGCCTTTCAGTAAAGTAAGCTTGAGTTTTAAAAAAGAAGTCTCAATACAAGCGTAATTGAGTGATATTTAATGACTTATCATAGGTAAGGAAAGCTCTAACATCTTAATTTGGACTGAAGGCTTGAAATCTTGCAGCACACAGATTTGGCAACAGGTACGTGCCTTTGTACTGTGCAAGACAAACTGCCTAGAGCTGGCTGTTATTAGCCTCGGTGAAATATCACCTTGCAAATGCCAACCAGTGACCAAATAGTTTAAAAACTGATACCACTTTTCCTTATTTAGTGCATTCCATCTCCTGAGAAGCCCTCACACTGACCAGAGCCATGGCAATATCACTATAAGCAGGTCTGCTGAAGCCCAGGGACACACAAGTATGGACCTGTACTTGTTACATAGTGGTAGATTAACGCTCAGAATGATCAGACTATGGCTGTAGTCAACAGCTACAGATAAAGCACCAGACCATGGATGGAACCTGCTGCATTTTATGTCCTTTGCTGAGGACTCGTGTTTGCCTGACCACCCAAAATAGGCGAGTTTTATCCATGTAAAACCAGATAAATATAAGCAACAAGGGTGCCAGCAAGCACAGCAACACATCCCTCACTATGAACCAGCAAAGAGAAACAGGAAACAAGGAAGACAGATTTATTGTAATATTTAACTGCACAGCAATTGAGGATTTAGATAAAGCTAAACTACACCCTAGTGTATGTAAGGAAGAGCTCTTCCTCTTGCATGATGACACAGAGAGTACAGAACTTCCCTGCAGCATTGTGTAGATGTTGTTTTGTTACTTTATATCTTTACACTCATTCTGTTCCTTCTTAAAAGGTTTCTACCACTCTTTAGGATTCTTTTTGTGGAAGAACTTGTTTGTACCAAGGCCATTATCCTCATCTTTCTCCAGGCATCTAGATCAGCAGTCTCCAAAGTGCTTTGATCACACACCTCATTAGGAAAAGTTTTGTATGTACCCCAATATATATAATGAATTGTAAAAATTATATACATGCGCTTTTATATAATATATCTCATAAAACATACAGAACAGTTGAAATGATAGAAGGATAAGAATGAATTTTTCATAATTTAAAAAAAAAATTACTAGCTGTACAAAAAGTATCTTCTTCCTGTACCCCACTGCAATGACCATTAATTATCTAGATCCATAAGAAACCTTTTAAGGACAATCATCAAATCAGTTGAGTTGGAAGGAACCCTTAAAGGCCATCTAGTCCAACCCTCTGGCAGTGAGCAGGGACATCTTGCACTAGATCAGGTTGCTCAGAGCCTCATCAAGTCTGGCCTTGAAAATCTCCAGGGATGGAGCCTCCACCACCTCTTTGGGCAACCTGTTCTGGTATCGCCCCCCTATCATGGTAAAGAACTTCTTCCTAATGTCTAATCCAAACCTAGCCTGCTCTCATTTAAAAATCATTGCACTATCCTATCACTACATGCCCTTGCAAACAGTCTCTTCCCAGCTTCCTTCTAGACCCTTTTCAAGTACTGATATAAATTATCCCTGGAGCCTTCTATCCTCCAGAGTGAACAGCCCCAACTCAACTCAACCCCAACAATTCTAAATTCTTCTAGAAAGTTATGTGTGGTTGACTCAGATTCCCAGAAGGGAAATCAGCAAATTACTCAAGGATGAGCATAGAACCTTGATGATATGCTAAGGCAAACTGAAAACATTGCTTCATAATGTACTAAAATAGGCAAAAACCTGAGCAACCGCTACCTTACAGAAGGTTTCCAGGCCTTGAACAATGTAGCCATGTTCTCAAGTAAGAACCTAAATAAAACTTGCTATTATCACAATAATACTGACCCTGGAGCCTGTGATGAAGCCAACTGTGGAGAGAGGCTCAATAAATACTCAGAAGTTCTTTTGTGCTGAGCATGATATAAGGTATGGAGCAGGGCCAAAGAAACACTTGGTGCTAGATGCCAAACCATCAGTCTACTTCAGCTCTGGCAGCAACTGACTTCTGAAAGCAAGTTGCTGAAGGTGAAAAAGAATGGGACCACTTCCAATTCTACCACTTAGGCTTATCACCAGACAACCAGAGCCAGAGCTTTATGAAGCAGAGCCAGGCAACCAGACTCAACACTCTTGAGCTTCTGAAGTGAGCCTTAAGGTCTAGGGGGCCTCCATGTGAGTGTCTAAGAACTGAAAAGCAGAGTAAGGTCGAGATCTTTGGTCCTAAGTTCCTCTGCAGTTTGGTTGTTCTTGGGACATTAACTGAGTGAAAGAGTGTATGACCACAGTGTTATTTATGAAGACTTATTGCTACAACATTCAGAAGAAACTTTGAGATAGAAGCCTCCGCTCAGTATGACTGAGGCAGACTGTCAGTGACTGTAAATCTGAATTCTTACACCAAGACAGAACCTACGCATCAACGAGGTTGAGGGAAAACTTTGAAATAGATCTTATTTGTGCCATGGTTTTACTGTAGTCTGAAATGTTTCTTAGGCATATGACAATTTCCTTTTCAGGGCTGAACTGTTCCACATCTTCTAATCCAATTTCAGTTGACTCAGTCAATGGTCTTTCCATCATTTCCTTCATATTCCTATCATGATGGGTCACATAAATCTTGCTAATGGAGGATATTACCTGATTTCTGAGATACATTTTCCTCCTTTTATTATGATCACAATACATTTCATTTGCATTCCTTAAGCCCTGTCTAAAGCAATTCTTCTCTGTGGTTTCTGTTTATACTCTTCATATGCTTGTGGACAAGTACAACACTCTTCATTTATTTTGTCAAGTTAAACATATCTAATTCTTTTCATATTTCTTCATAAATCATTACTTCCAGCCCTTAAACACAGCTTTGCTCAGAAAAATTATTTTAGAAATGATGTTGCCCGAGATCCACATTTGCTAATCTCACAGCAACTGTTCCATCATTTTTCTAACTGCCACTGCTTTACATTAATTCCAACATCTATTTTTTCCTGTCTGTGCACTCTGCATTGTAACATGGGGAAATTTTAGGTTTGTATCCTTAGCCTTACACATTTTCATTCCTCAGATCATTCAAGTCCTCCTGAATTTACTTTTGCTACCTTACACACAAAAAACATAGAATTTAGCAAAGTTCTGTGAAACTGTCATTATTTCCCTCTGATGAAAGAAACCTTAGGGAAAGAAACCAAATGAATTGCAACCTGGTCTAGTGTGAGGTGTCCCTGCCTGTGCCAGGGGGGTTGGAACTAGATGATCTTTGAGGTCCTTTCCAACCCAAACCATTCTATGATTCTATGATCTGTGCATGTCAAATAATATAAAACTTGATTAGAAGTTGTTGGTAAGAACTTTTATGTATTTTTGGTATGGTACATATTAAGTGTTCAAATATGTATTCTCATAAGTGCAAAACCTGTGTTCTTTAAAGCAATGCATGTAACCCAGTAGTTTGTTTCCCTGTGTTTCATTATTGTGGCTGAATAGACTTTAATTAGGTTGAAGATACACTAGTAAAGTAAATCATATCCAAACTTACAGCTACAACATATCACAGAAGTTCTTTTACTTCTTTAAGTAAGCCAAGAGTCATCCACATTTACTAAAAAGAAAAAAACATCCAGGCAATTCCATCAGCAGAATTGCACAGATGGAAGACATGCATCTGAGGATCAGCTCTCCACTTTGAGGAACACACAGCGTTCCCACCTAATTTGTGAAACAAGGCTCCTTGTGAGGCTTTCTCCAGTAGCCAGGGCAGAATTCACAGCCTTTGAGGCACAAAGTGGCTTGGTGTCCTATCTCTGTCCAGATGGGTTTCCAAGACAGTGGTGTCTTCTGCCATATCCAGTGACACACTTGGAGCTGATCTAGGAGAATTCCTACTAAGACTCAGGATCTCCTGCGGTCCTTTCAGTGCTTCTGCCTCTGGTGCCAGTGGAAGACACTCAGGTGAAATGGAAAGGCCTGTCTCTGCCCATCTCCTTACTTCTTAAACATTAAAAATACATTAGATTTGGGGTTTTTTTTACTGAATATTCCTCAAAGTTAATGGGACAGAGGAACTCTCTCTGGCAATATTTTATTATGTACTGAGTAATGTTAACTTGAATCCCTTTCCTGAAGGGAGGAAAAGGGAACAAGACAGTGCCATGTATGGATTCTGCAACCCCTTGCTATCCCAGCAGTTTATTATCCCGCAAATTAATTCTCAATGTTTTGCAAAAAAATATAATTAAATTCTTTAATATAAAGGACACATATTATACAAAGAACTGGTTTTCTATTTATAGCCATCTTTTCCAAGTATTCTATTACCATCCCACATTTTGAAATGTCTTCATTACTTATGAATAGGCTATCTGCTTCTGTATTTTTTTCTCCCTTTGTAAAGGCCCATTTATGAAATCAGCTCAGTAGCTCATCCATTTTAGATTACTAGTTGACTCTCCTGTTAGTAATGATTTCTTTACTCTTTCCCCCTCACCTCAATATACAGCACAAGCAATTTTTTCTTTCTTTTCAGCTCTCTCCCGAATTTACTCAGCCTTTTTTTTATTACTATCCCCCTGTCTACATCATAAATAATCCTGAATATTCTTATTTTTGCCCTATTTCCTTTCATCATTTAAAGTAAAGGTGCCTTTGTACCATCAAATCTTTGAGCTACATCAATCACTTCTTGTGTCTCGTATCTTCCTTTATCAGATGAATTAGTTGTGATGTGCTTATGATATATTTAAATCCTTGCCTGGTTTTCTATCTACTTGTTTGTTTTCTTTTTAAATATTTCTTGCACCTATTTCTATTTTACTAGTTGCTTAGTTCGGTGAAGTTTATCAGAATTTTTGATAGTCTCATATTTCATAGTTGTGTGCAACTTCCCCACGTACTCTCAGTAACAGTCAATTCAAGAATTCATCGTGTTCAAAGTGAATTCACAGCTGCTTTTTCCTCTAGTCAGACTCCACATGAATCAGACAGAGACGCAGCTCTGACATGCAAGATTTCTCTCTTTTCACTGCCCCTTCTCAAGTATCCCAGCAAAGGAGATTAGTGCTAACATTCTACTTCTATTTTATTATTCTGAACAATTGCTTGAAAAATCCTACTGACTGATTTGAAAGAGTATGAAAACGTTACTTTAATTACCAAGGAAAAACACTTTACCTTAAATTTAGGATAAAAGTTGTTGTATCATCTTCCACCTCAAATTCCTCATCAGGCATTTAAATTTTCACTAAATTCTAGTGAAACCAGGACCTGCTCTGCTTAAGATAATCATAAACTTAGTTTGTCTGTTTCCATGCTGTGAAATGTGTCCAGTGTGCTTTCAGGGATTCTTCAGGAAAGTGCTATCATATTTTATCAACACAGAGTACTTATCAAGTGTTGATGCAAAAAGCCCAGAGGAACATGTGTAAACTGACTTCTTCAGAAGAAATCATGAAGGAGACCTTTGGGAGTTTAATATAGACACCAGAAGTAAAATTTGGCTATTAGAAGCACTCTTCAAATACTGATTATATCCAACTAACAAAACCCCCCCACACTCTTGGAAAGGAACAAAAGAACATTAAAGACATGCAATACAGCTATGAAGATGACTTTAACAGAAGATTCAGCAAATCAGATAACCAAGTGTCAGATGAATTGGGTATCTTCATTTCAGTTTTGTCAAAAGGATGGAGTTCAGTACATCCTTCAAATGCTCTGGCTTTCAAAGTGGAGACGAGTGTTGGAATATCATGTAGGAACAAGCAGATGTTGAGATGGTAAGAGAAGAGAATTTAAGATAAAGATGTTTGACTGAAGTGCCACATTCCCTTATACTCATGAGCTTGTGGTGGCATTTTCATTAACAGCTGAACTGTATATTTTCAGTCATAGTCAGACCTACAATGTTTATTAACTGAGTTAAAAACAAGAACTTCTGCAAATTTTAATAAATTACAAAATTTAAAAGAAAAAATGTTGAATCATTCAAGATGCAAAGTAATCAGCTACCATTCTGCTCACTGATGAGTACAGCCCACTGATGGTTTGTAGGCTTCAGACTTCTAACTGGCAATGCTAAAATACATGAAAATTCAAAAAGCTGTTACGGGTTCCTGAGGAATACATTTTGATTACATTTTCCTAAGATTTACAAAAAAAAAAAAAAAGAAAAAATGTACCAGCTGAAGTTGTGAAGATGTCTGTGAAAAAAGAGATTACTTTCCTCCAAAACATAGGTTATATTATTTCCCACAGTAAAATTTGTGCATTGAAATCAATGCTATAATGAAAAAGCAGAGCTGCAGTTTATTATGCCTCAGTGATCTCTAGAGTAAATCTGCTTAGTCTGCAAACCAAAGCAGGATTTTCTCACCTTTTAGCTATGAAAATCTGAAACTAATTCTGTGTTCTCTGGCCACTCATAACACACACCTACAATCAAAACATAATTAACAACATTGCTGCTGCTAATGAATAAGCTAGAAAAGAATGTACCTCATTCCTATCTAACATTAATTCTCCAAGGAGAAAGGAAGAGAGAAAGGCGAGAACATTAAAGTAATATTTTGAGGTCAAAGCAAGCAATTGCAATTTAATTCAATAAGGCGGTCACTTTCTAAGCATGATTAGAAAAATAATCTCCTCAAGAAAAAAAGTTACATCCAACTTTCAGACATCCCTGATTTTAACCTTTACAAACAGATATCCATTCTAACTTATCTCAATCTTGTTCTTTAAGCCAAATGAGGTACTTGTGGCAATGAGTCCCACTTCCACAGCAGCAGTGGCAGAGAATACATTTCAAAATCAGGGTCAAGGCAAAGGGAATTGATGATGCCAGTGGCAACATCTGCAAGCTGGCAATAGATCCTTTCACAGCAGGATCTATGAACAAATTGGCAAAGGAAGATCAGCAAGTAGAAACAGCTTGGAAGATACTACCTATTCATTCTCAGATTTTTTTTTAATATTGGAAACAGGAAATTATAGACTCTTCCCCCATTTTTTTTCTAGGGGTTATTCCTTAATTTTGTCTATGAATTCAGGCTCTTCTGTCTCCCAAAAGCCAAAAACAAAGCACACAAAACACATTATCCTCCTCTGCTCCCCTCAGAACAGCACAAGCCACTCTCAACATCAAGTCAATAAGAAAAAAAGTCAGGAGAAAGCTTTTTAATATTAGTTTTTTTAGTTAGTCCAATTAAAGATAACACCTTTAATCTCGCTTATGCTGCATTTTCCAAACATTTTAAAACATTGGATACAAAATGCTGACCATGAAAGAAGCTGAGAGCTGCTAAGCTCTGCCAGGAGTAAAAACTTTGTCCGTAGGGAATTGGCTAGCAATTGGCCATGTGATAGAGTAAGTTACACCAACCTTTGTCCTATTCCAAGGGCTTCCTTTAATCCAATTGTCTAGATACATCTTGACATTATTATCCCAGATCTCATTACCACATTGCAAAAGAACAGACTGTAAGTCTTGAATCAAGAATGAAGAACAGACTGCAAAATATAGTCAAGTCCAATATTGGCTGAACTGAAAAACTCCAACAAAAAAGCATCTGATGGAAAAAATAATATCTATACGCTGTTAAGAAACTATCAAGAAAAGAAGGTCCAAAGTTCTTCTCCACCAGACTTTTTCAGGTGTACTTTTGTTCTTTGGAATGAAAGACAGGTTTGGTTGTCAAAACCCTGTTTAGAGACCTATCAGTGTCTATTGCAGCTGCAGTCAATAATGTATCAGAAAACAGTTTACTAATAGGTCCTCCACTTTCAGTGGTCTCTCTTAAGCAATTATTTGTTGCCCCTAGGTTACTAAATTTACATTGCTAACTGTTAAAGCATTATCTAGAGCTATCTTCCATCTCTTCAATATGAGGGGCAAGCTCAGTATTTTCTCCTCTGGTATAATTTGAGTGGCATTCAAATTTTGCAGGACAGCAGAAGATGAGATAAAAATCTCAGTACATTACTAACTATGAATACCATTCCTTAAAATTACCATTTCATACAATGATTTCTCATCATCTGACTCACATCACAGAAAGTGTTGCACAGCAGTGCATTTCTGGTTTTGGCCTATACAATGAATTCCATAAATTTTACTAGGAGGTGGTGTTAAAAAGTATTTCCTTTTCTTTTCATAAACCAATTGTCATCTCTTAGTTGCTGCATGAGAATAAACAGAGACAGTAGTTACCTATTCACATTCATCATATGCAACAATTAAGCACTCGGTAAACCCTGCTCTTACTGTGCCACCTTCCCATCCTCAAAGGAAGATTTTATTGTGTGCAGCGTATAAAAAAAATTTCTAGTTCCACTCAGCCATAAAACCTCTAATAAAAAACTTGTAACTCTGAAGATGAGGAGGAGAAAAGAAGATAAGTATCTATGTGCACAGTATGATCTGAGAGCAACCTTCCCCTTACAGCTTTTGTGTGTATGTACATATACTCCAGAAAGGACTTCAAACAGTATCTTTCTACACACTTAATGGGAAGGCAGGTCAGTGTGGAAGCTGATGTCTCACCCTTAACTAGACCTATTGGTAAAAAAGCACACACAGATATGTTAATATAGATGAAATTCAAATAAAATGCTTAATGAAAACAACCACAGAAGCTTATATTGGACCCCAAAACTGCAAAAACTGATATATCATGGAATACAAGGAAGCAAGAAGTTAAAAAAAAGCATTCTAACTAGTAATTCGAAGTAGACTTGGCATATGAGAGGACATTTTTCATGGAGCAGTATGACAGAAATCATCCTATTACTGGATATTTGTTCAATGAATATGTGTTAACAATATATAATTAGATGCATATAAGACGCAGATTTATTGTTAAGTAGCAAGTAAAGCCCTTAATGCTCAAAAAAAAATTATATCAAGGGCATATGGCAGAAATAAAACTTCAGTGAAGCTTGGAGACAGCTGTCGCAGATGTTGCATTTGCACCTCAGAGACACAGTGGATCTAAGAAAGGTCTAAAGTTAACCCAATGTAGCAGAGAAACCCTCTGTTACTTAAATTCCATATCCTTTAAGTGGAAGCATCAACACCAGCTGAAGAGGAGATACAGCATAGGCAATTCCATTCCAAACTAAGACAAAACACAGACTCAGAATGTTCACAAGGGCTGACAGCCTGAAAGGACTCACAGGTTCTCAAGACGTCAGACACAGGAACAGCTAGAAATAAATTAATGTAGGATGTAATCCTCTAGTTTGCTACAATAAACTTGTGGCTATCAAAAAGGTCTCTTGGAGGAGCTGCTTGATTAACTAGGAGACTACAAGCTCAAACAACAATCCCCTAAGGGCTGTAAGACAAGCAGCAAGTATTCTTCTGAATACCTTTCCCGATTTCTGTTCATGCATACTGGAATAATAGAGAAATAATTCATTGAATGTTTTAATCTATTACTCTTCAATTAATTACCATTTTTAGTCACTGGTGAATCTACATAAACATATAGCATCCACAACTGCAAGACTTCTGCAGCTTAATCATACACTATGAAATACCACCTCATAATTTTTGTCTTGAGCATGACATCTTTTATTTGACATTTCCCAAGCCTTGTATTAGTGTTCAATGTGTGCTCATTTCCTACTCATCTTCCCCACGCAGCTAATGGATTTATACTTAGCTGGAACGCCCTTTTCTACATTCACAGTCACCCATAAAATGCTCTGGGGCCTAAAATGACAAGAACTCAAATTCAAGGGACTAAATCTCACACAACAGCTCTGGTGCTATGAGTTTGGGGCATTATTGCTGTTATAGCTGTTGATCTCAATGGCAGTGGTGTTGCTATCAGACTGCAGAGTACTTCAGGGTTAAGTATATTTTCCTAATGGATATGCAAGATCTAACCCAAATCCACCATCAAGGTTGCTAGCAAGAGACTGATGAGCCTTAGATTGTCTGCCAACTGAGATTGAAACAATACCAAGAAATTATGCCTGTTAATCCAATATATTTTAAACAGGAAGATTTTTTTTTTTGCTTTGTGGGTTTTTTGTTCCCTCAAGATGATTTTCCAGAGTTGTTTTCCTTCCTTGGAGATTGTGGCAAATGTAACAGATGCAGAGCACAGAATAAACACAAGAATGTAGAGCTCTTGGGTAGTACCTTTAAAGAAATCCCCCAAAACCTCAAACCACTTCAAAAAAATTCCCCTGCTAGTGGGATTACAAATTGTAAACATTTACCAGAAAGGGTGGGATAGCTCCAAAATCATGATGTTGATGGGAATGCACCCTTGGCTGACGAAGGGTGATGACCTCGTGAAAGAATTTCTGTAAGGGAGGGTGCAAAAACTAACTACACAATTCCTCCCAGCTGTTCCAAGAAAGACTCAAGTAGCCAAACAGTCAAGAGCAACCCTAGGAGGAAAAAGAGTGGATGTGAATGTACTAGCTGTGCAAATGATACCTTTGGCCAGTGACCTAGGAGACATTCCAGAATGATGGCTTCAGGGCTGAGGAGATCGATGTGGCCTGGAAGCTGAGGAGCACTATCCATGCAATTGATGATCCAGATCCCCTTAAAGGCTGTAAGTTGACACCCACAATAGATGGGGCAATAGGAGGAATGACAGCATGGGGGTTTTGAAGATACTAAGGAACATATTCATCACATAACCTCAGCTGATGTACCTGAGATGTCTAGGTACATGTTTATAAATAGTGTTCTGTACCAAGCAGTCTCCCCAGCAGACCAGAGCAGGAAAGCAGACAGACTCAAACAATGAAACTTCAGAAGGGTGAAGCTAATCAAGAATGAATGACAAAATAGCTAAGGTCATAAGAAGGATCTAAGTAAACTTGATAGCCCAGGACCATTCCTCAAACAGGGTCAGCTTAGTCAGGCTGTCCAGAAGCATGCCTGGTTGGCCATCTTCATGATGGAAGATTTGTGTTCAAATTGCATTTTGCCCCCTTCTCTGAGCTGTCCTAATCACACAAAAGTCTTTATTAAGAAAGCAACATTCCAGGTTTAGGGATATGATTTAGTTTCATTAATTATTTGTAGGCCTTTGAGCCCTCATTTTGTAATAGGGGCTCACTAGCTTATTTTTCAAGTTGCACTTAATAATTTGAATGCTTGGCAACTAAGCAGCATCAACAGTCCAGACTGGTGGCCAGTATTCCTCCACAGCCAAAACAGTGACTTAGCTGCCAGAACTATATACTTAGTCAGTTATTTCCTCTCTCTCCTTAATACATTAAATTTCTTTTGTATTTGTTTAAATTCCAGGCAGTACAGATGAAAAATCTTGTCTTCTTTCTTCCTGAAAAGCCCCAGGTACTTAGCACTTCTAACTATTTGGCAACATAAATGACAGAGCTGCTATAAAATGCATTTTAGGAAAAATCTTAAAAATTTGCCATGTCTGGTATCTCTTTTTTTAAAGTAAAAGGTGGGCTACATAAAACACGAAGTGACAAAATATTAAGGAATGAAACAGAAGACATGTCCATGTCACAGTTTAGTTGTAAGTTTACTCTATTTTCTCTCATTTCTGAAGATCAGACAAGCTTATTTTTTCATAAATTTGTGCAAGAGATAGTAGTAAAGGGTCTTGCTAGCCTGAAAGCAAGGAAAAAATACACTTGTTAACTTTCCACACAGGTGTTTTTTGCTATCACTATGTTGGTGACTCAGAAGCAACCTGGAAAGGGTCAGAAACCTGTCCATAATCATTGAAACACCTAATCTTCATAAAATTGTGCTACAATGCCACTAGCCACTTGGCCAGTTGAAAGACTATTAATTTCAAATCTACACCCTTATTTGAGACCACACTGAAATAGGGCAGCATAGGTTTCCATAGATGCTGAGAAAAATCATGGATCAGAAGTGCTAGAACTTTACCCACCACTAGTGTCATGTAAGGCTAAGTGAAGACTTTCATTTGTAAAGATCAAATGGGGATGCCTCCCTCATAGCTGAAATTGTGCTGTGGACCAGATTATCCCATTAGCCCTTCCCCGAGGAAAAAAAAAAGTATTTTTTTTTTTTTCTTCAATAAAAGAACAAAGACCATTGATTTTTCTGTTTATAGAGAAGGAAGAAACAACTCATGCAAAGTTCTCATTCTCTAGTGCTTGTTTTTTATATAGCGTGTGATTTTTGGGGTTTTTATTGCTGAAACAATTGCATCTCAAACTGTGAAGCTTGAGTATTTTCTAACTCACACCTGTTTCAGTTCAGTGACTTCAATGGAGATTTCTCTGAGCTACAGAAACATCAGCACTTCAAATAGGGGGCCTGAAAAACTTAAGAGATACTCAAGACAGTGAGCACTGCCTATGCAGCAAGAGCATGCTCTTCTCCTTGGCCTCAAGCTTCTATTATGTAAATAAATTAAAAAATAAAAACAAAAAAACCCACCACAACAGACCTAATATCCCATCACAGGCTTAGTGCAATTGAAGTGACAGGGTTGCAATCATTAGACTGGTAGGTCTCAACTGATTGTTTTTTTCTGTCAAGATATCAACCAACTTGAGTATGTAAGAGAATGGCATGAGGGTACAGACACAGGCTTTTTCTCCCCCTCTAAAATTATCACAGAAGTTTTATTTTGCATACACATCAATGATGAAGATGTTTAGCCTCAAGTTTAGGCTGAATTGCAGTAATATTAAGGTGACTACAGTCATCCCATCCAGTATTCACAGGATGCTGTCTGTAACAGCCATAAGGATATGAAAAACATTTGTCATATGGGGGGGGCCTTGGGGAAAGGGTTCTTGGTTTCACTGACAACCATAAGAGGAGGTAGCATAGTATTCTGATGAACATGGACAAAATTATAAACATGAAAGTCCAAGGTGTAAAAATATTTTAAATTACTTGGACTAAATATTTGACAGTAAGTGTAATTGTCATATTGCTATAATAAGAGTTATTGCATTGAGCACTCTGCAGTTTAAAGTGTTCATATTCACTTAATATTGAAATTCCCAATAAAATTTAAATCTTATAGAAAGCCATTCTTTTCCCATTAGTGTTTTGGGGAAGAACTTTGGAACACCCAACTGCACTATTTAGCTCCATCTGTTGATGCTTCTTTCCTTATCACTTCATCCAATCAAGCTCTCTGGTATTTCTCCCTTGCCAGCACATGTTAAGTCAGTCAGGAAACCTTATTGCCATCCCTTGGCTGCCCACACTGAAGAAGAAATAGGGTGTTGTTTACCCAACCACAGATATGCGGAAACAGCCTTTAAAATATTTAGAAGGCTGTGACAAAGATTGAAAAACCTTCCTTCATGATCACAGAACACAAAAAAGTGGAAGTAGATGGAAACTATAGTAAAAGAGATTCAGATTAAAGAAAGAAAACAAACTCCTGTAATAGTAAGATAATTAAGCACTGGAATATATTTCCCATAAGGGTATCAATCGTCTCTATCAATGGAGAAACCGTTCATGGTCTTTTCCAGTCCTCTATCCAATGATAAATCCTTGACATCCTTTTCAGCCTTTTATCTCCTTACACAGTTTCTCAGTTTTTCAGCATTATCTTGCAAGATAACCAAGTTTGATTTTTTCATTTAACAAATGGTGTAGTGTTACTAAATCTTTTGATATAAGAAATTGCTTGTCTAAAAGACAACAGTGATCCATAAAGTCTGACAGCCTGTCTACAAGAACTGTCAACATCAGTTTTGGGAGAAGAAACGTTACCTAAGGGACTCGAAGAATAATCTGTCTCCTTGTGTCATCCTGGTCTCCAGCCAGTAGAGTCAGTAGAAACTGCATACTTCACTAAATGGTTTTAAAACCATCAGAACTTAAGATTTTCTTGCTACAGATCTGAATCTTACCATATTCATTATAAAATAATTCTAAAGCTAATTTTAAATTAGGTGGTAAAAAGATTTCAGTTCATTGGTTTTGATCTTGAGTTTTGAATTCTATCAAGTGATATTCTACTTTTGGGTGTAACGAAGTCTGAATAGGAGTCTTTGGCATATATTGTATTTTTGTGCATTAACCATCTTTCAAAGAAGCTCCAATTGTTTTGGCAGATTACACACATTGTTTATCTACACACAGTGTTCTTCCATTAAGTGGGACATATATAGGTTCTACTGTAAATTCCTTTAGAGGTAATGCAGAATAAGCATTCATGCCATACAATAGGAGATAAGTATCTGATCTGAAATTTCAGCACTGTGGTGGTTAAAGCAGTGAGAGAAAAACAACATTGTTTTGTTCTTAGAAACCTGTTTCTAATCAGCTGAGCTACTCCTATGGGGTCAAATAAAAATGATTAGCTTATTAAAAGCATAGCTTTGCTATTTAATAAGCAAAAATGATTGAAAATTCTGTTCCAGATCCTGATAATTTTAGTGTTTCTAGTTAAGCCTGCAAAATTGCATTCATTATTAGTGTCTAGATTCATTAACAATTCAATTTATAGATATTAATGCTTATAATGCATGCTTCGCTTGCCAAAACTTGAAGAGAAATTGTTTCAATTAGCTTTCATGGATCATGAATCCTACCGGCTGGGTATTTTTAGACAAAAGATACAAACACATCCCCAAGCAATGCTAATGCACAGCTGGGATTCGTATGTAAGGTCAGCTAACAGTTTAAAAGCAAAAAACAGTAAATGAGTTTTACCCAGAATGGTTAGACAGGAACAGAACCAATCAAATATGTGCAAGTCACACTACTCTCCCCTTGAAAAATCCAGGATTCCCTGGCTTTTGTGCTGTATTTTTAAAAAATTAAAACTAGGAAAATTTAAACCAGTGATGACATTAAAGAATATTTTTCAGCATGTGGCTAAGCACACAAGGTATATGTGCAGGCCTAAGGCAAATTGTTCCATTCTCATTCAAACTATATAATTAAGATCAGTAAAGATGCACAAACATAACCAAGGACATAGTTTTGCTCAATATTTTCTCTTCTTTCTTTAGGCCCATTATGGTAAGGGGGAAGAACACAAAATCTACACAAATACTTTTATGCTACTCATTTTACAAAATAAAATTTTTTTTAAAATCCAAGGTGACAGAATAAATTACTCCCTTGAGCTGACCAGGCATTAGGTTCAAGCACATTATGACCAATGTAATGCAGCACATGAACAGAAGGCCTGAGAGTAGCAAAACCTTCATCCAGTCAGAGTGATGCTACACCAGAAAGAGCTGAATGCTGCCAAGCTCCAAGCTCTTACACAACTGCACATGCTGTTCATGAACCAAGGAAAGCATGCAGCCTCAGGATAGATATTAGCAATTTTATCTGAGCACTTAAAGGAAAAGCAACCAGAATTGCTTAGGTCCACAGGCTGGACATCATTAATATAAAAAAGTTTCTATTAAAAGTTGGCTTTAATTATTGCCAGTAATCCATTATTACCCTTCCGTCTCCTCTTCTGAGCATTGTAAACATCAGTTGGAAAATGGTGAGGGTTTAGTGCAGTCACATATACTATATAGTAGGTATCATGAGGCACATCAGATTTCTCTAAAGTCAGTGCAAGTCCCCACAGTCAGAGAGCTGACCGGCTGTTCCTGCTTTCTGACTATGGGGTTACACAGCACAAGGGCTTCATTGGAGCCCAAGCCCACAGCCTGTAACTGCTACATGACACCAAAGCTCCTCTCCGCTCTGGCACATCCACCTCCATGATAAGACTCTTTTTTAAAGTCCTTACAAGTGTTAACCTCTCCATGATTCCATGGAACTTAGAACCTAAATACAATGAAAAGATGCTGCCTTTGCTCTGATTTTCCTTCTTTGTGGTTCATTGCCATTTCTGTGGGCAATGTCACTTAAACAACAGTATGAGGATATCCAGTTCAGGCTTTTAATAGTGGAGAGGTATGGGGAGAAAGAAAAAAGTATTCAACACACGAACACCACCGCTAAGGAACAGTCTGCTTTCAACTCATGCCATGAGATTTGTCTAGAAGGTAGTTACTATATTCTCTCAGAAAAGGTGCTTTCAAAGAAAATTTGTATTTCTGCAAACGGGTAACTTCAGTTTGTGGCTGTCCTCCAGGGACAAGGTAAACTAATTACCAGGAATACTGAAGATACTCTCAGTCTTATCCAAGCAGCCCATCTAGCCATTCCTCTGTGAAGCAGGTCTTTGTTTCCTAAGTGTCTAGACTACACAGATCAATCAAGTTTTTTCTTTTGAGTTGGCTTATTTTTGGAGAGCAGCATTCTGGAGAATGCCACCCTGATGGTTGACTACAGAGGTGTCTCACAGAGACATTTCTCTGCAAGGCTTGAGCATATCTATCCCATGTTTATTTGTAGGGCAGAGAGTCAGGCCCACACTAAATTCTTTGCCAATGACGTGAGAGTGTGTGCTCAGCTGGAATTTCTCTGCAGAGAAAAGCAATTAAGAAAAAGATTTAGAGGACTAACATGAACACTAAAGTTAACTAGAACCCCAATCTACAGACCAGAAGCATTAGCAGCTGACCCACTGCTGCTCAAGGCAGTTTCAGGGCCAGCTATTTCAGAGGTATCTAATTAAAAATTGTTGTGAAGTTCAGACTTGAGTCACAGTAACCTTGTCATAACTCAAAGGAAGCCAAACTCAAATGATCCATTTTTCACAGTTCAACTTCACCCTAAATTTGCCAGTGCATTAGTAACTGATGGACCACATTTCATGCCTAGTTCAAATCACATTGGGATTTAAGTAGTGCAAGGTAAAAAAAGCATCTGGGAATTGGGAGATGGAAAACATCTCAGATTTTAAAAAAAAATCTTCAAATGGTTCAAAACGTTACAGCCTTCCTTAACTCAGATATTCATTCTGTTAAACTCAGGTTAGGGCCAAACAACTGGAGCAATGGTACCAGACATCCACTCAGGCTTGAATTTTGGCAAAGTAGACTGTATGAAGAAGCCCCAAAGCTACTTGCAGTTGTACCCAGTCTACTTCAAGCCTCAGATAATAAAACAGAAAAGTCACCTAAATTCTTTTTAACAATCTGGTACGTGTCCTTACCAGCACTGAGCAAAAAATAACACAATCTCATGGATCTTAACCTGCACTGTCCATGTTCTCAAATTAATTAAGATTATAGTTTGAACAGTACATTAAAAGAGTCAACTAATTTAATAAACGAAACACCTCAAAAATATATCAGAAATTAAATGACAATGCTAGCCTTATTGCCAACAGCTGTGGTCAGCAATGAAATCATTAGCAATACTGCATTACCATTTGAGACTGTAATTCATTTGGTTTAGAAAGTCCACTGAGGCCTGACTTGTTTTGCCATGAAAAAGAGAGCACAGATTCCAATTACAAGAAGATCCTATTTTCTCCCTCCCCCACTTCCTATGAACCCACTTTCATACGTTTCTGCCAGCCTCTAAACAGCCTGATTATTCCTTTGACTATGCAGAATCATAGAATAGCCCAGGTTGTAAGGGACCTCAAAAGATCATTTGGTCCCTCCTTTCCCAAGAGAATGAGCCTAGATGAGATAATCTAGCACCCTGTTCAGTTATGTCTTAAAAACTTCCAGTGATGGGAACTTCAACCATCCCTAGGGAGGTTGTTCCAGTGATTGCTTTTCCTCTCTTATATCAAGATGAAAACTTTGCCAGTGCAACTCCTACCTGCTGCCCCTTGTCCTCACCCTGTTTGGAGGGAGCATCTCTCCTCTTTATAGCTGCCCTTTAAGTACTGGAAAACTGAAGAACTCCCTTCTGAACCTCCACTTAACCTAAAAAACACCGTTTGGTCACTACATTACAAGTTTAAGCAGACCATAAGAAAGCCAACAGAACTTTCAGTTCTTGTACTATTCAAAACACCCAGAAATCATTACAGTGGAACTGAAGTGTTTAATTTATCAGTCTCTATTTGCTTTTCTCCCCTATTTAGCAACAAAATTTAATACACAAACATACACAACATACTACATATGCAAACTGCTACCACCATCCTCCATGCCTACAGACTGTAGATGGACCCTGTGGTCTAGTTTTCACAGCCCTAGCCCTAAACTGAGTGATACATAAATGGAAAACTCACCTATACTGCAGACTTACCAGTGGTAACCACACTTCTGTTCCTAAACTGTCTACAGATATACTAAGGGCAACAGGACCACACAGCTTTTTTCATGATTTTCCTAAATTCAACCAGCTCTGAATTTTGATCTTAAACATAATGCATCTTTTGTTAATATTTTAAAACATCTTAAACTGTATTATTAAGATTAGTAGTAAGAAAGATGGGGGAATGTGGTATGCCTATAATAGGCATTTTGTCAAAATACATAATGGCAAGTAGCTTCTTTTATCAGAAAAAGTTTGTACAGGAAAAGTGCAAAAGAGAACAGCAAACCTCTTGTCATTGTCAAAGACCAAATCTAGTAGTGATGAAAGGTTTTCCAACCAGTATTCTGGTTGGTTGGAAGATCGTGTATTAGACTTTATATCTCTAATTTCTTGGAGAGTAATTCAGAGCCAGTGTTTGGCAGTTTGTTGGGGTGTTTTTAATTACATCCCTGACACGTAGTTCGTTTCCTTTGCTAGAAAATGCAATAACAGACTCGGTTTGCTAACAAAGGGTACAAATGGGCAATTTTTCCAATACTCCCATAACTCTTGCTCCAGTTTAGCAATAATTAACAATATAAAGTAACCCCAGATAATTACATTTTCATTGCAGGGCCAAAGCTCACTATTTCCCCACTCCTACAAAAGAGAATTACTTGCTGTTTTTCCAATCCCCACTCCTAAGCACACCAACATCTGAATTATGATGACAGGCAGATAAAGACTGAAACCTGTCATTTTACAGCATCTCCCATATTTAGGGAGTGACATTAGTGACACCACACTGGAGCCCACCTGGAAGTAAATGGGTACATGTAGAAAGGAAAAAGGACTCTGTACTGTTGGATTATGTTTAAGTTCAGCATTTAAACTATTTTCTAGGTTTTGCAACCATACAGTCAGTGAAAATACTGAAGAAATAACATAGACAAGGGAGCCTTGTTTTTTTTTAATTAAAAAAGTCAACCCTTTCTCTGAGTAAACCTACATAAGACTGCTAAAGACAAAAGTGTGTACAAATGCTCCCACAGGCAGTGAGTTAGTGTTCAGAGCATCCCCTGGAGCATTTTGAGAAGAAAATCAGGGTGTGTCAGATTCAACTCCTAAGTAATTGGGACATCATGTTCTGACTTTGCCTCAGTTTCCAGATGTTCTTCAGATGGCCTCAAGATGTTGGTCAATCTACAGCTCATTTCAATTG
Source organism: Turnix velox (assembly GCA_013400935.1). Taxonomy (NCBI): domain Eukaryota; kingdom Metazoa; phylum Chordata; class Aves; order Charadriiformes; family Turnicidae; genus Turnix; species Turnix velox. The sequence continues at coordinate 187,462 of VZTY01028609.1, read as the reverse complement.
TCTAGTCCTGAAGTAACTGAACTGAGGTCTAAATATGAAAGCAACTATACGGCTCCATTTGTCTCATTTTGAGCAGATGGGAAAGCAGCACACATGCCATAGCTGTTAAGTACCCAGAAGCAGAATAAAACTAACAAAAAATAAATTAAGAACTTATGTTACAAGCAGCTTGTCCCAGTTCCTCCAAGATCTGGTATAAGCTTCTTTCAATCTACCAGCATTATCCCAGGCTTGTCTAGTTCTCATACAACATCACACTGTCACAAAATAACACTTCCATTTCATCAGCCTGCTCACAGCAAGGAGGCAAAACTAAATACCATTGCCATGTAAAAGACTGCAAGTGATGCAGTCACAAAAAGAAGCAATACAGAATGAGAGGACTCAGGCCAAATAACTGAGCACCCCAAAGCATTCTGTTTAATGGTTAAGTCACAGAAGGACAACTCCATCTGCTGCAACTACTGTAGGTGCAGGAAAACCATTTGCTAGCCTGCAAAAGACCTATGAAATTGCACATGCACTTTAGATTTATTCTCCCCCATCTCGGGGAGGCAGAGTTGACAGTGTATCTATATCTACTTCAAGTCTCTCAAATTGCCAGATTATGTCCATGAAAACAAACACAAGGCATCCCCACTTACCAGGGAATGGGGATACAGAGGACAGAGCCTACAAGCTGTAGCCTGGAAGTCTTCCAGTACCTGCTAAACATCGAACTAAGATGTTGTGATACTTGAAGGGAGAGACCAGAGCTGGAAAGTGTTCCACTAATGCCCATCCCATCCAGAAAGAGTGCCAATTTCTGTTTTTCATCTTGCATATAGTTGCATCAGATCTTGAGCTGATTTCTGTAACTTTATGAGGAAATTTGGATGCCTCAAATCCCCTTTATGTCAGGATACAAGTTCTTCATTGGAGTGTCTACAGATTTGTTCACATTCATTATCTCCAAAAAGATACACATATCCCAAGTTTGTCACTGCTATCTGTATTCTCTGACACAAGATTATTCAGTGGTTAAAAATAAAATTCAGATTTGTGGAGAGTCAGGAAGGTCAGATTCTCAATTACAGAGCCAGAAACAAGAGTAAAAGAGATTAAGAATTGCATATATTATATTTTAAACAAAAATATTTTAGCTGCAGTATACCTTGTCTAGAATGCCTCTATATTTTGCTGATTGCAACACCTGTGGACTTGAAATCTCAATTCACACCATAAAAACTCCCAGAACTGAGGAGAACAGTCCCAAAGCAACTTTTTTCTTAAAACAGAAATAAAGTGATTGTTAAATAACTGTTTGTCATGAAATTCTCAAAGATAAAATATTATCAAATACAGAAGCATGAGCATTAGTTTCTAAAAGCTCTTGTTTTTATGACTTTTTTTTTCTCCAACACTTGAATAATTCAATAATATGAAATTTTTTTTGGCAAAGAGCACATTTCAGCAAGAATTATTAAATACTTCTCTTGAAGAGTTGCCTTTTATCTTTTATAAATTCGGTGATTGGTTTTGCAAGGTTCAAACTTTTGCAGCTTTAATTCTGTGTTTGCTTATTCTTCCTCCACTTTGAAAAAACTCCATCAATTTAACAGTGCTAAGTACAGCTGACTCTGCTTTTGGCATTTTATTCTTTGCTGGAGCAGACAAGCCAGTGGTTGGAGTAAGGTTTACATGGTGAGAGGATGATGGAAAAGAAACAGCAGAGCTGAATGTGACAGAGAGAATTTAGTAGTGGGACATAGGCTAGACTGGCAGAAGGAAATGTTAATAGGCATAAGATAAACAATTCCCCTTATTTTCTCTACCACCAGAGAAGTTTGCATGTTTCTTCTCCAGATGCTTTCAGCTTTCCAATGTGCTAGCCTTCATGCCAAAGCTTCCTCAAACAGATCTTTAGACTATGTCACTTTTCCTTTTCAAGGATTTTCAAGGCTCACTGCTACAATGATGATGACAGGAATCAGCTGAAGGGCAGCTAGGAAAAATTGCTGTTTGGTATATTTTTACAAAAGAACAACAGCAATGCACACAAAAGTTAACAAATACATTAATTCAAGATGTCAGATATTTGGCAAAATGCTCAGCCCTAAATTACAGAAAAGGCATTGGGACTGCAAGTACCCAAGATCACACAGGAGTCCCAGTCTTCCAGCCTACTTAGCCACACTGCCATGCTTAGAGATCATCTTTTGGCACTCCATGTCAGCTACAAGCTGATAAGCTGGACCAGCCTCATCATAGATATGAGCTTCATATTGTCCAAACATTTCAATCCTTGCACCACCAGAAGATAAGTTGCCTTCCTCTGGTTATTAAGAAAGGTTCAACTGCTTCCCACTTCCATCTGAAAACAAAGAATGCCTTCAGCAGTGGTCTGTTCAAAGAGAACAATGAAGAAGGTAGATTTAGACTTGACATAAGAAAGAAATTCTTTACAGTGAGGGTGAGGCACTGGAACGGGTTGCCCAGAGAGGTTGTGGATGCCCCCTCTCTGGAGGTGTTCAAGACCAGGCTGGACATGGCACTGAGCAGCCTGATCTAGTGGGAGGTGTCCCTGCCTCTGGCAGGGGGGTTGGAACTTGATGATCTTTAAGGTCCCTTCCAACCCAAACTATTCTATGATTCTATGATTCATCCTTTCTTGGGCTAATAGAAAACAAAGCTCCAGAACATAAGACAAAATATAAGTGATGTAAAGAAATAGGAAAAGAAGGAGGAGGAATCTGAAAAAGATGAGCTGTTGTAAGAAGGATGGGTTATTGTATTCATGAGCTACTTGTAACTTCATATGTGAGCCTCAGGGCTTTTTACCTCAAGAGACAATCCCTGTGGTAAGTACATCCTATTTCCATACAGTCAATTTTGTGCGTTTTGGGGAAAAAAAAAAAGAAAAAAAGAAAGAGTTGGGTGCTCCAAACAGTCACACAAGGAATTTCAGAATTCCTTAGCAGCCAAATATTAAGCCTGTTCTTCAAGATTTTATCTTTAAAAAAAAAATTAAGAAAAAAATATTTTGTTGGAAAAATATCTTCTCGGAAAAGCTTTGATTCTGACACTATTGGAAATCTCACATTTTACCTTACTGCAAACTCTGTAAACTCACAGCTTGCAGAAAAAAGTTATTTGTGTATAGAAATTACTGTCTACTTTAAACAAAAAACACCCTCTGCCCTTCTACACTCACATGCCCAGATCCATGCTCAAGAGGCAGGCTCCTTGCTGGTATTTGAACTTAGTAAAAGGAAGCCACTTCCTCATTAAGACATACCCAACTATGGTAATAACATGGAGAGCCAAAAGTAGTAACAGATTTATTATTACCACTGTGTGGAAATAAAATGTGGGTTTCTTTTTTTTTCTCTGTTACTCAATCCAGTTAATTATCCATGCAAAGTAAAGTTATTCCTGGCAGCCACAGAGGCAAAACTAACTTCAATAATGCTGGGGGTGGAATCATTGTTATTCAGGAGAAGAAACTAAATAGTTCAGTAAATTAGCCCAAATAGATACACACTGGGATTGGCCTCTAGAGATTCAAAATACCAAATCCAAAGCTTTTAGGCTTATCATACTTTTTATTTAATAGAGAATTGTCTGATCTGGGACTGCGTCATATCCCAAAGACTCTACAAAGAGGTAATTTTTTCAGGGAGTGCCCTGAGGGTAACAGGAAAAAATTACAGAAAACCATTCTGCTCCCACAAGTATCCCTGCATTCTGGACTTTCACTTAAGCAACAAAACAGAACCAGCAAGGAATTTGTGGTGGTTACTGAATACTTGGATGGGTTTTACAAAGCACAGCACTAAATGCTTCAGTAGCCCCACATTTTCCTGGAAAAGCATAAGTCTGATTTCAGAGAGGAGAGCACCAGGCTCAGACTGCACCATGTCCTGGGTGTTATGGGCCTCATTAAGACTCAGCTTGAATCACCAAGTACCCCCAGCTCCCAGGGCACTCCAGAGACACTATGTGCTTGCTCTTGAAGTTTATTTGTCCTAGGAAATGTCCCCACAGTCCGGTTTCACCTCAAGTGGAAAAACCCGAAAAACAAAACAATCAACCCCAAACCCCCATGTATTTATGTTGATTGGAGGACAGAGAAACCAAGCCACAGAGAGAAAATACCTAAATGTACAAGAAGCACATACAAAGCAAGAGCTAAAAGTGAGGAAAACCACTGAATTTGTTCAAAGTATTTATTTCAACTGTCCACAGGCACAGTGATTGTATAAACAATGAACAACAGGAACACAAATGAACACTATGGGAAAAGAAACCCCTCACATTTTTTCACTGCAGTAAAGTCCAGACCACCAAGAGCAGTTTGACTCAAATACCCAGCATCAGTTCCCACACAAGAGCTGTTATTGTTGGCTTCACCACTCAAGTCCAACAAGAACAGTAAGAACATGCATTCTGCTAATGTTTGAATAACCCTTGCCAACAAATTGATCCCACAGCAGCAAGTCTGTAGGAGATGGGTTCAAATAAATAAGTGTGAGAGAGGAGTAAGTAAGGAAGAAAGACATGCAGCACTCTTCTCTAAGAATGGATGTTTGGTGGCAGCTCTTTTTATTTCCATTATTTAAAATGGATTATTTCTCCCCCCCACACACCCTTAGGAAAGAAACAACCCAAAAGGGCATTGGTGTGCATCTATAATTTACATGCAAGGGAGACAACTGCCAGAGAAATACAGATTCCACAGATGTTAACCCAGAGGACAGCCCAAATTAAGCAAATCTCTAAATAAGGTCTGGGAGGCACTTTCTGAAGAAAAGCAGTGTTTTTCCAAAGTAGGCAATTATAGCTGTCAGCTTAAGCCCAGCCTAGCAGACAACCTTCTACATTTACCTAGTTACCCTACAATAAATCCATCACTTCCATAGGTAAAAAGGATAAACAGATACAAAAGGATACAGCGAACAATCAGTCCCTCCCATCTTCTGTATTTTACTTCTGTTCTCTCTACCAGAGGTATTTTGAAATATCAAAACAGGCTTGACCATTAAACCCAAAATCCAAGCCACTCCCATTAATCCACAGATTCATTGGGGCGATGAGTGATCAAGGCTCCTGATACAAAGGCTAACAGCCCATCCAAAGCCACACTGACTTTTACCAATTCTTTTCAGGTATCCTCACTCTTTTCCTGACCAAAAACAGTCTCCAGTTTGGTACAATAGTTCAGAGACCTATGAATGTCACAGATGCAAGGAAAACATAACAGAGTGTATAATTAAGCAGTAAATTTATTTAAAAATTTAATCCTTTCAAACTTTCCAGTCCTTTACAAACTGTAAATATTAAGTGGGACTCAGTCTTCAATTGTGATTTTTCCATCTTGCACAAGTAAGCCTTTGCCATAGTACAGTCTCTTTTTTAGTTACAAATAAAACACCCAACTATTTTCCTTTTCCCACAGCTGAGAACATTAAAACATTGACATTTTAATCTGTTCTATACAAGAGTGAGTTGTGTCAGCACACTGCTTCCAGCTACAACAACAGAAAAACCCAAGTTTAATTAAAGACAGAGTAGAGAAGCTGCATTGTGGTGCCTGAACCACAAAGACACATGGCATAGTTTCTCACTTGTTCACCATTTTGGCTCACTTTCCTTTGGGTAATTGCTGGGAAGAGATGACTGAAAAGAAAGAGGAGGCAGGACATGAGAGAAATTTATTCTCAGACAAACAATGCAGAAGGGTAGATCATATACCTGAGACTTAGACACATTAAAAGTTTTACCTAGAAAATAATAAAAGCACAGCATAAGCAGCTCTATAAAACACACAGCAGAAGCCAATCACATCCATGTCAGAGCTGCCACATCGACACCAGGGCTTGCACCGATTCCAGCTCTAATGCTATGATTTAACATCCATTTCCACTGACAAGTTTTCTTCCCAAGCAAGGTCCAGTGATTTTTATTTTTAATCACATAACACAAGTTTCTGGGTTTCTGCTTCCAGGTAAGCACGAAACACCCTCTGCCAGGCAACACCTAACACTTCTAGAAGGAATTGCCCAAGAATTCTTCAGTCCAGGCCCCTTCATAAGACTGTTGCAGTAAGCACACAGGAGGTGCTCTGTCCTGTGGTGGAGAACATCTGAGAGGGTTAGAAGGATACCCTACTACATCAGTAACTCCCTTCCTACAATCCTGCCCATGAGCTAGAAGATAGAGATTTGCAGATGTCAGGTTATTCTGACCAGCACAGGCTGCAATACTTTCAGCAACCTCCTGCTGCCAGTGCTCACTGCTGCGAAGGAAGACAGCGTGTAAGGAGAGGGTGAGACAACCGTGTCTGTTCAGCTCAAAGGAAATGAGGCCCAGGGGCAATCTAATTTGCTGTCTGCAACTACCTAATGGGCAGTTAGAGAAGAGTGAGACAGACCCTTACAGTTGCTCAGAGAAAGGAGAAAACAGAAGTAAGTAATAGCCAAGGAAATTTCAACTACAGAGAAGGAAAAATTCTTCAGTGATTGTGGTCAGATCGTGCAACAGGTTGTCCGGGGAGGTTGTAGAATTTTCAGCTGTGAAGTTACTTCAAAACCGAGGGGAGGATGGTCCTGGGCTGCTTACCCTCAGTAGTATTGCTTTGTGCAGGGATTTGCACTGATTGTTCTCCATAAGGACCTTTCCATCAAAATTATTCTATGGTCATATGACAGATCTACTAATACACAGAAAATGGGAAATAGTAGACAACAAAGTAATCCCCAATAACAAATTATGTATGGCACTGCAGACTGAAAGAAATAATACCTTTAAGACTTGCATACCTGTGTGTGCTTAGACTGCACATGCTAAAAGTTCCCAAGAAAACAGTTATGGCAGCATCAGAATTCTTCATGAGAATGCCTGCTCATAGATGATAGCCTTAAGCAGCCCTTGGGCACTTACATTTCCAAGTCAGGAACCTAACCTTTATACTTAAGTCTTAGAAGTAGTATAAAAATTAATGCAGACTTGTTCTGCACCTGACACCTTCCAGCAGCTATCAGCTGGATGAGAATTTCTCCTTTCAAACTGCAGATGTGGTCATTCTGCAGTTTTTCCTCGCTCAATAGGAAGGCCACAAACACTGAGTCATTTGCTATGGCTTTATTGCATTACCCAAACACAAGTACTGGGTCCTATTATTTGTTTAATAATACACATGTCAAAAAAACTACAGAGGGGAGTATCAAGGGAGTGGGATAAAGCACCTTCTGCAGTCGAAGCAAGACTCAGTTTCTAATGAGTTCATTTTGTTAGCAGATTTCCTGAGTACCTAGAAATCTTAGTAATATGCCCCTTCTATTTTTTTTTTCTTAAACACATCAGTTTGTCACTCACTGGCTAGAAAATTTTACTTGTGTTTGATCCCACTCTCTCAAAATTATTAAATATCTGCTCATGGAGGATCTTTGGTTGTGAGCATGGAAGTTGATTTATACACCTGCTTCCCTCAGCAGATGGGCTTGTTTCACTGTATTTCCATTTTAAAGCATGCCTGTGATGTGTGTCAACTTCGCAATTTTCCCTGTGCAAAAGCACCATGTTTTAAGACTTGATATTTTTGAATGCAAGTGATGAAGGAATTTCCAAAAGTGCTTTTCTTACACCTACTTCTCAAATGGGAAAAAAAAAAATACTAAGAAATTCTGTGAATCCAAGTAGAGACTTCAGAAGTCCTTTCAGGCAATCAAAAGCAGGATTTTCCAACCAAGCAGCTGTAGTTCATTAGATCCACCATAGACCGTGAAAGCCACTTGCCAATAGTGTTGAAAGACTATTACTCATTTCAATCTCTCTGAAGAGGGCAGCTCTCTGACAAAGCATTAGTGGGAAACACAGTTTGGGGCTCTGACTGGCACAGCTAAGTATGCAGAGGGAAGTTCAATACTTAATGCAAGGCTGAGTTGCAAAGGCAGCCTGATGTCCCAGCTTTTTGCCAGAGATCAGCATTTCCATCTTGATTACAAATAGAAAAAGATACACTGTCCATGTGGATGATAATTATACCATATAGTTTAGCACAAGCCTATTTTTGAATAGCAAGTTTTCAGCATCCCTTTTAAGTTCTGCTTAATCTGCAAACAGCTCAAAAATATTCTGTGACTAGTCAAATACAGTAAGAATCTCTCACAGTCCAGCAGTCAAGTGTATCAGAACTACTGTGATGTTTCTCTGAAAAACACACAAGATTAAGGTAAACATAAGGAGGGAGTCTAGAAACAATAACTGTGTTCCTTTCATGAATGAAGTTTCTGCATAATAATAGTCTTATTACTATAATACATAATCATAAGTGTTTGGCCCACTAGCAGAAGTTATGGTTGCGGGTATTGCAGGTATTAGATGCCAATTCTGTTTTCTCCTCTAGTAGTTGTAATAATCAGTCCCATTCTGGTAATTTTTCTCTTCTATGTTAATTTGACTCTTTACTTTTATTGCCTGTAGTAGCACTCTGGACATGTTATTAACAGAGCCCTCAGTTCCAGGCAGTATCATCCTGTGGTCAAGCGACACATCTTCTACAGAAGATAAAAATACACCAAGTGTTAAAGTCTTTACTACCATATACTGTAAGTATTCCAGCTGTCACTCTCAGTACATCAGCTCTGGTATCCTGTATGCAGTAGTGGCTGGGAAGAGTTGTCAGAAATCCATCCAATGAACTCAAGGGTAAGATGATCTCTCCATTAGTGTCTGTTAATTGAACAAACACCACCACCACTCCTCAAGGCTCTGAATATTAGTATAAAATCTAAAACAATGAAGAGGACTTAAAGCATCCTTTCCTCATCCCTGAGATTCAATCCACTTTGTGCCATTCATTTGGATTCTATTTTTTAGAACTATGTTTTTACAGATTAGCAATAACGGAAAAACTAAATAGTTTTCATTCCTTACATACACCTTACTTTAGAAAAGTGTGTTTGCAGGAAGTTGTAAAAAGCATGATGAATATAGAGCAAATAGCACAAGCTAATCAAGTTATGTACTTCAGTATTTTCTAGCAGAAGTTATAAAGTAACAGGTTATATTTTACAGAGATGTACAGCAACATAAGCAATATTTTGCTCACAGTAGAACTGGCTTTTCTGTACTCTTTTGTTTTAACTGAAAGATGTTCTTTGAAAAGGACTGGCAGAATAGCCACAGAGCCAGTATATTCATAGTCTAGATAAGCATCATTGTCCTTCTTGGATGGGAAAGTATTTTAGGAATTACCTTTAAGCATCTGGTGTCATGTAAGCTGCATTAAATGACCCTATATAGACTTTATTAAAAAGTCAAACTCTACAGTACAGAGCAAGGAGCAAACAGAATGATTGCTCTTATTGTACAACTGCATATCTAAGAGAATTCTTTCCAAGAGGGAACCAAGAAAAAAAAAAGAACATTCAGTCGTGAATTTTATGAGAGAATGATAAAAAAACGAGGTAGTTCAACAGATTCCTGAAATCCCAGTAGTGGTCAATAAATCGACTTTTGCTTCACATTATATGAAGAGGCTGTACTTAGCAAATCACTGTGTAAGCTATCTCAATAACAGCACTCCTGCTATCAAGTTTACTTGCAATGATTCCAACAAAGAAATTAATTTCTTAGATGACAAGAAAAGGTTATCTAGACTGGAGAAAACACAGGAGACAAAAATTTCCACTAATAAAACAAATACCAGGCTCTGAACTGAATCTGAAGGTATATTTTTCCTCCAAAAGATTTGAAATCCCTATAGCCCAAACACTACAGCTACAAGGAAAACATCCTACAAGCAGCATTCCTAAAAATACAAGAAGGGCATAATGAACTAGATCTTTTTTCAGTGTGATTCACTGAAGAACCCCCATGCATCCTCACCAGTAAACATAAGAAAATGCACTTGCACTGTAATCAAAGTTCTAGACTTAAAAGCAAATCTTACTTTGAGCTACAAATTGATTTACTCCTTCTCAATGATGTATCATAGCATGGTTTGGATTGGAAGGGATCTTAAAGACCATCTAGTTCCAACCCCCCTGTCATGGGCAGGGACACCTCCAACTACACCTGGTTGCTCAGTGCTTCACCCAGCCCAGCCTTAAACACCTCCAGAGAGGGGGCATCCACAACCTCTCTGGGCAACCTGTTCCAGTGTCTCATGGTAAAGCATTTACCCTCATGGTAAAGCATTTCTTTCTGATCTCAGCCTGTAACTCCCCTCTTCCAATTTGCATCCATTACTCCTCATACCCTCTGGATGGAATCCTTTCTCCCCATCATGTCAGCTGCACCACACACCTTGGTGTTGTCCACAAACTTGCTGAGGGTGCACTTAAATCTCACTATGCATGTCACTGACAAAGATGTTAAATAGCACTGGTCCCAGTACTGATTGCTGAAGAACACCACTCATCACTGGTTTCCATTTGGACAATGAGCCATTGGCTGCAACTCTTTGAGTGCAACCATTCAACCAGCTCCTTATCCAGTGAGTTGGTCCATCCACTGAACTCATACTTCTCTGGTCTGATGACCAGAATGCTATGTGGGACAACGTCAAACACTTTGTACAAGCCCAGGCAGATGTTAGCTGCTTTTCCTTTATCCACTAATGCTGAAAATCCATCTTAGATGGCCACCAAGTTAGTCAGGCACAATCTGCCCGTGATGTAGCCATGTTGGTTACCTCCAATCATCTCACCATCTTTTCCATGTCCTTTCATAGAGCCTTCAAAAGAATCTGCTCCATGATCTTGCCAGACACAGAGGCGAGACTGACTGGACTGTAGTTCTCTGGATCTTTTCCCCTTTGTGAAAATGGGGATTATGTTTCCCCTTTTTCTGTCAGTGAAAACTTCACCAGTCTGCCACAAACTTTCAAATATGACAGACAGCGGTTTGGCAACTTCAGCTGCCAGTTCCCCAGGGACCTGTGGATAGATCTCATCGGGTCCCATGGACCTGTGCACCTTCAAGTTCTTCAGATGGTCTCAAACCCAATCTTCACTTAGAGTGGATGGATCATCCTTGTCCTAGCTTATACCCTCACTCAGGTGATGCAGTTAGATGCCTTACCAGTGAAGATTCAGGTGAAGAAGTTATTGAGCACCTCAGCCTGGTCATATCCCCCCATGACCATCTTTCCAATCTTCTTTCAGAATGATCAAATTCTCGTACCTTGTGTAATGACTGAGGCACCCTGCCCTGCCGGCAGACAACAAGGTCATACAAGCTATTCCCCACTGGAGCTCGTCTTCTCAGAGAGTACAATGTTAAGAAAAACTCTGATAGAGTTTTCTGTATTTCCGAATATGCCCTTTTCTTAAGAATAAAGGCATTTCCCGTGACTTCAGCAAGTAATAAAATACATCCCTTCCTAGTCTTATCTTACTGATTTTATTGATCCACTTATTTCCAAGAGATATTCAACAGTTATCAGTCATCCATCTTATTTTCCATCTGTCTCATAAAGATTTCCATGAAGGGACACAATTTACTCTGTAAATGCTCATAATTTTCTTGCTATAATACATAGCCTTTAGTTACTGTTCTGAGTTTATGTGGACAAGACAGGAGAGGAATAAAGTGAGCAAAATCTTGTTTTATATGCATGCCAACAGGAAGTCAGTCACAAAGTCTGATTTTAGAAGTCATTCTACAAAAAAGTGAATTACCCAATTTTGTTGCTACTCTCATCAGTTCTCCTTAAGTGACACAATGAATCTGGCATCCAAGAACTATATGATCTAGATATTGGCATAAAATAATTAGCCTCTATTCTAGATGGATTGATTACTGCACTTGCGTGATCAGTTTCTATAGATTTAGTTTCAGCTATAAAAGTTCATTGAATTTTTCTATTTCACGACTGCAGAGATTAACATCAAAACAATAAACCAATTATAAACCAAAGCAACATAGTTCACCTAAAATAAATAACAACCCAAGGATATTTATCCCACCTTCATCTAGCCACAAATGCCAAAACCAGTGACAAGGCCTTCAAGGTCAAAATCAACCATTTAATGTTGTCGATCTGGCCTGTAAAGCACAGGACCTCTAGGAAACATCATAGTGATAAAGGATTAATGTGAGATGAAGTCCCACAGGAAGTCATATGACTCTGCTAGGACATTCATAAATGAAGTGAGTAGCTTGAACTAGGTCAAATGGGAAAGAGTCAAGATCTAGGTTTCAATTTCCATGGTGATTAGAAGAGCATTTTTGAAGAGCTGTTTGGACCATCAATGCTCATTTTTCATATGCTTTGGAAAACACAGGATAGAAAAATTAGAATAGAAAAATCCTAAAAGTATTGAAAAAAAAATCTCTTGACATAAGTAACTATAATCTTCCCTGTCTGACATTGATCTCAAAGTAACAAAATTGCCACTAAAAGACCCTAGTTGGATAGAAATGGAGAGTAATATTAGTGACATGAATTTTTAGAAAATACATAATTAAACATCAAACTAGTCCAAGAATAAGTTAATTTCTAATTAATAACAGATATACCAGAATTCTGTAAGGCAGTTGACTTGATGCAAAAAGACATTTGATTAAGAAACTCAGAATCAACATGACACATCAAGCGGGCTAAAGACTGATAAGCCTCAAAATGTAATTGCAGATGAGGGCAAACACTAAATAAATGTTTCCAGCTTATATCAATTAAATTTTAACACAAAAGAGGATGGTTTCTTTTATTCTGCCTTCAAGAGCTTGACCCTATGTTATTCAGTAGTTTTGACTATGTCCTGAAAAAAGGCACAAGATGATTACTGAACAAATTTACAGATTAGAGTGATAAAAAAAACAAATCCAAGGATCAATGGCAAAAAGCCATTTAGTTTGTTTGGCAAAGAAGAGTCAAGCAAAGATCATAGTTTTTAATATAGCTAAATGTAAAACAACATGCCTAAGCCACGCTTGCAAGGTTGGAAGCCAAGCCTGAAAGCAGGTATTTCAAAAGGTCACTGTAGAAAAACATTTGTAGGGAGCTTCAGTCAGACACTGTGGGTAAATAGGACTACAAAGATAATTTTACTTTCAAATTTCCTCCAAAGCTAAAATTACACAATTGAGGCTTAGTCAGAAAACAGCACACAACAGCTGGTGGCAGAAAGAATCACATACTGTACAGAAGGCAAAAAAGGACCTGAGAAACTGGCACAAACACAGGTATGGTGAGCTCTCTGCGATATTCCAACTTCTTCTGCTTTTCCCCAGTTGTATGTGGATGCAAACTGGGGCCTCAGTATTAAAAACAAAATATACTACAGAAAATAGTTAAAGAATATACTATTTTGTGTGGGTTGGGGACCAACATAGACTGCAACAAAGAATATGGAAGGGCTGAGCTAAAGGCACAAATGCATAGCTTCCCTGAAGGTGACAGGATTTCAGAAATAAGCAAATAATCATGTAAGATTGCAGTAAAACATACAGCACATTCTCTTTTCTAAGTGCTACCACAGTGCCAATTGCTTCAATCTTAGCCCAAGATGGGAAAATAAGATGGAACCACTGGTAGGAAACTGTATGTTGCAGGATACAATAAATTAAACAAAAAAACCCCTCATGTCCTTTCATATATTTCAAGTTATTTTTAGCACTTCAGATATTAGCTTTATCAAGTTACAGTTCAATATAAAACACATTTAAAAACAATGAGCAAAACCTTTCCCTAGAAAGCTACCAAGTTTAACAGAATCAGAAAGTGAGGAAGTATTTGGGCTTCCCAGTCCTTCCTTTGAAAGTTAGTTTGGACAAAACTCCAGCATCTGAAAGACAGTGAGGAAGTAGTAATGGTGGCTTGCATCTTAACTCTGATAATTCTGTAACATTGACACATGCCAATAACATACATTAAGGATCTCCTGCTTATTCCTTTTGTATATTGCTGTTGCAGGTAATGAATGCTGCGTATTATATTTCCTTTCCCTGAAAAAGGCTTCATACCTTGAAAAGCTGCGTTTGAGGAGCTACTTACATACAACTAAATATATTGTCTTCTTCAGCAACTAAATTCCAGCACTGAGTTTAACAGCTTTTTTCATCTGCTGTATGGAAATGCCACTTAATGCTAGTATTTTACTCATCTGCTACAAAATCAGTTCAGCAAGCACTTAGATCCCACCCAGCTGCTGCCAATCTCATGACAGGATCCCACAAAGCATACCTAGCACATCCAGAACATCCACTTCTTTGTTTTGGTCAGAAATATACAGAGAGGAATGGAAGGAGAAACTCTCAAACATTTTGCCTAGGTTCTCTTTACATCAAAAATCATCCCATCATGCTTTGCAAGACAATCTGTCCCTCAGCATGTAAAGCTGTATTTGGAACTTCATGCACAAAAACTTAGAGATCTCAAGGAACATATGAAGTGCATGAGGACACTCAAAGAGCACAGAAAGCAGAGGAATTACACCCCGGCCTCTTAATTCCCAAACCAGAGCTTTAGACTGGTCAGGCATAATGAAGTCTGTAACAAATTCTGAGCATGGGATAGAAACATGTCCTCCATTGGCAGTCAGGCCACCAACAGGATCTCTCAGTTTCCAGCCTTACAGTATTGTCAGCAGCAGTTGCAGCTGCACCATGTTGAATGGTGTAACTGAAATTCAAATCATGATCAAGCCAGGTACAACATTACTTCAGCAGCTGTGATTACCTGTAGTTCTGACACAAGATTTAATAACACTAAGGGAAGATTTCTGCTACAAAAAGTATTACCACAACAGGACTTCCTAGATAGTTCCAAAACAAGTTTTGTCTCAAAGCCTACCAGCCTGTGAGCTAGGATCAAGCTACACTGAAGACATTTGTGGCTTTCCTATTTGCCCCCTGCCGTCCTTCAACATCAACACACAGCTTCAGAGTCCAAAGGGACACTCAAACAAAGCTGGAAGGAGAGAGAAGAATCAATGGCAAGACAAAACCAACTAGATTTCAAATTATTTTGAACTCTTAAAAATGGGACTTATTTTTAGACTGCATACAAGTGGCTCAAGGTGCTTTTTCTTTCATCCCCATGACAGTGGTTAAATGAACACACCTGCCTTGCCTCACTCCCTTCTGATGGTAAACAGAAGGTCTTGCATTTAAGTTACAACATGGAATGGTTCAGAGCAGCCCTGTGCCAAAATAGCACATTTCTGAGGGATGCAAAGGTATTCAATAAAAAGCTTTTAAAGGCATATTTTTAAACTTGCAGCAGGAAAGCTTTTCTGTGTCAAGACAGTAATTCTTTTAACAGCATTGATCAAAATGTCATTCTTTTATGAGTGTACAATACCTTTTAATGGCATACAACAAGCCATTAGGGTTATACACCTCCGTACAGCAGACAGCTTACTGGAAAATCAGGAACACTGGCCAAGATACAGTCACTAGATTTTATGCTTCTAACAAGGCAGAATTTCTTCCATTTTCCCCAGCTCTACTTCACCCTAATACCCACAAGTGTAGTGATCCAAAAATTAAGCCAAGCTCCTCATTGCTTCCACCAGAGTTATTTTCACTGTAACCCACATGTTTCTCCCCCAAGAAATATTTCTTATAAATAGAATGAATACGCTGTCTTTCTAAAGTGATATTCTGTCATGAAGGTTAGATTTGCTGGCTTTGTTTTCTTCCCCCAGATCAGAAGTGGGTGAATTGCACAAAATAGTTTAGATTTTCAGAAATCTGCCCTTTCCTAAAGCTGTGATGCCTGGTACAGAACCTGTCTACAAATCATCAAATTATATTCAAGTGCTCCAACCCTTCGAAAAGGGTGACTTCATTTGCTCTGTTTGAATGGAGGGCAAGCATGGACTCTGGGTGCATTCAGTAAACCCATATTGCCTTATTTTAGTTACAAATGTATAACAGGAAAAGGAATTATTTTTGTCAGCTCACCATCAAGGGGTTTCACATCAAGAGTAAGAGAACATTTATGTGATTTAATCATTGTTATCTGAGCAGTATTGACAGTATTTACACCTTGAAACACAGATAATAGCAAGATCTTCTCAGCTACTTTCAAAAGCCTAAGCCATAAGTATATGCAAATGAACAAATAATTCCTGATTAAAACATAAGGTAAAAACATAAAGCAAACAAAGGAGAACTGACTAGAATGAGGAAACAGAAAAGAACAAATCTCACCAATCAAATATCAAAGCAAAATTAATTAGAACTAGGAAGTTTAAAGGTAACTTGTCTCTTACCTGTTCAGTTCCATAATATGAAAGTAGCCACTGCCCTTATTGACTTCCAGCTACGAGGTATCTGCTACAAGTCTTTGCTGTCACAGCAGTCACATCTAGAATTTTAAACAGAAGTTAGCAATTTCTTTTGCACAATCCTTAAACATACATAAATTCAGACAATACAATTTATGCCACAGAAGATGCCATTATCCCAGGCAGAATACCACAAAGCCAACTGTGTTTATATGTGCCCTGCATTCATTATTAAACACACAGCCAGATATAGAGAGGTCTTCATAGAGAATTACTAGGTCACCCACAAAGAAGGGATGACTTTATTAGGTAGCTCAACTAATAATTCAGACCAAAATTTGGTCAGAACAAGACATGAATTGACCATGAACTTTAGTACATTGTGTTCGAGTAACATTCACCAGCATGTGACACGTGTGTTATTTCATCAGCCAAGCTGCAAAATCTCAGGTAACATCTGAAGGTGAGGACTGCCTGGAATTGCAGATCTGTGACACCACAGTTCCCAACGCTCCAGCATTGGCTGTATCAGGAAAGAAGCAGAGCCACAGCATTGGAGTGCTGAGACTGGAGCCTCTGACTACTCTGCAGGCTTGGGCTCCTCTCAGTGCACTTAACAAGTCTGTCTAATAATTCAGTTTGGGATTTCTCATCTGGTTTCAAGCCACATAATTTATAAAAAGTCAAATGAAGATCAGAATATTTTCTGGAAGGCAATATAACAGGCAATATAAATACTCTCTGAAGCAAGCTACACAAATTCCATAGTTAATAGGGATTGATTTCTCATTATTACATAGCAGAGAGTTCAGAGTTGCTCTTTCACGGTTGTTATAGTCAGGAGAGTAAATACATACTCAAGCATACATTTAGGGTTTTTTTTAAACAGACTATTTTCTAGGTTACCTATAGATATCTCTATTTTATATATAGATATCAACTAAAAAATTGCATTTTGGAGTAGCAACTAAGTTCTGGTTGACCTACACTAAATTCAGTGCAATAAGCACCTGTGGCAGGTGCATCAAATTGGGCTGTGAAGTTGCTCCCTCTGCCCTTGGGACCAGACCTGACAAGCACTTCCAGAACAGATCCAACTTCTCATTCTTGAACACAAGCATTTCTAAAACATGATTGCAACATAGTTTTCATTTAGTAACAAAATCAGTTTATGTTCACCCCGATCTACTAAATAATGTGAGAAAGATAAACAGCTTCTTTCTCATTTTAGCTCAGTTAAACAAACCAGGTGCACTTTCTGAACACAAGGAATGTGGCTGAAAGTTACTGAATCGTGCATTTAGTTTCCGGAGTAACAACTGTAATCTTTTTTTCCCTTGACCTTGATTCAGTAAAAGCAGCTCCTCACTTCTCTATTATTTCAGTGCTGTAAAAATAAACTAAGGTCTTGATTTGAGGAGGCTGAATAGGACCAATATAAATAAGAACCCATCTTGTTTAGCACTCCAGCTTTTAAGTGCTTGATGTTTTAGTTCAAATCTTCATCCCTTGTAGGCTTTTAATAACGCTTTTTGTTTAAATTTCTCAGGAAATATATGTATGCATTTGGATACTACATGGATATATTTTCTTAGCTTTTCAGGAAGAAAACTGACGAGATCATGGCTTAGCAGCTGGATGCAGAACTGTCACTGTAGGCTGCTAACACCAGTTACAGCTGCCATAACTGCAGCAGCTTGCTGAGCTTTGTCTCCCTCAGCCCTCTGCCAGAGGCCCTAGTGCCAAACCACTCTCTCCTACAAATACTTCAGGCAGCTCCCTGGCTAGATGGAATTACGATTAACCCGTTATGCAGTTTTGCAAGCGCTAGATTTTTCTCCAGGTCCCTGGCAATGGGAGCCTCCTTACCGAGGGACCCTATGATGGCGTAATTTCCATCGTGTTGCCCAGAGCGGAGGCAGGGAAGACTCAAGGAGCAGCACAGTCTGCCCCAGGAGAGGACAGCGCGGAACTCACCCGTGCTGCAAGACCTCAGGAAACGCAAACTGCCTCCTTCGGGGGGATCCGGTCTCCACTGACCCTCCAAAGTGTCCTGAGGACATTTGTTAAGCCCCCTGAGCGGCGGGACTTAGCCCTCCCTATTGGGGCCGCGCGGCCGCCGTTCGAACGGGACCGCCAAGTGCTTTGGCCCCTCCCACCCAATGGTGAGAGAGGAGAGCTGAGGGCCCGCCCCCCGGCACCATCCAGCCAGTCAGCTCTCGCCGGGGCTGAGAGGGCGCTGCCTGCGCGGACACGGCCCCTCCTTCCAGCGCGGAGCCAGGGGGGCCGCAGGGGCGTTGATGAGCGTGAGCGCGCTCCAACCGCAGCCTGAGGCAAGAGGCGGGGCTTCAGCGCCTCACAGGACGCGGGCGAAGCGTCTGGTGGCTGCGGAGCGGGCGGGTGGCGAGGCCTGAGGGGACCGAGCTACCTCAAGGCCAGGCCGCCCTCCCCGGGCCTCACTCAGCCCCTGCCCCAGTCCGCTGTGCATTCACGACCTGATGAGCAGCCTGCCGGTGGCTTCCCTCGAAGGCCAGGAGGGCGGCTGGCGAATGCTCCGCTTTGGAAACCTCCTTACCCTTGTGGTGTCTAAATGGTGCCCTTATGTTGTGGGTGGAAAGAAACTGCCCGCAGCCCTCCGAAACGTCTGAAGGAAGCAAGTCTTCAAGTTACCGCTCTCACCTTGGAGCCCAAAAGAAGAGACAGTGCCAGAACTGCCCCAACTGCCCACAATGCGGGCCATAGGCACATCCAGCCTTCATGTTCTTAGTAGATTATGTACTTGAGGAAATTAATCACAGAGCTCTGGGTTTATCATCAGCAAATGATAGAAGGACTAAAAATAATGGATGTAAATTGGAAGANCAGCCCTCCGAAACGTCTGAAGGAAGCAAGTCTTCAAGTTACCGCTCTCACCTTGGAGCCCAAAAGAAGAGACAGTGCCAGAACCGCCCCAACTGCCCACAATGCGGGCCAGAGGCACATCCAGCCTTCATGTGCATAGTAGATTATGTACTTGAGGAAGTTAATCACAGAACTCTAGGTTTATCATCAGCAAATGATAGAAGGACTAGAAATAATGGATGTAAATTGGAAGAGGGTAGATTCAGGCTAGATATAAGAAAGAAATTCTTAATGATGAGGGTAGTGAAACACTGGAACAGGTTGCCCAGAGAGGTTGTGAATATCCCCTCTCTAGAGGTGTTTAGGGCTGGGCTGGACAAGGCACTGAGCAGCCTGATGTAGTGGGAGATTGTCCCTGCCTATGGTAAAGGGATTGGAACTAGACTATCTCTGAGGTCTCTTCCAACCCAAAGTATTCTAGGATTCTTCCATCACTGCAGGCAGTTTTCCCTAAAGAGAGCCACAGGCCGTGCCAGCCTGTTACTGGCTACAGCTCTAGCTGCCTTCAGGATTACCTTGATGAAGAAAACTCAGACTTCCCTAGGAGCTTGCCTTGACCAGACACCAAAGAATATTAAAGACCTGGGTAGTGTGCAAATGAAACAGCTGAATGTCTACAACCCAAAAGTCACCTGCAGAGGAGCAAGACTTGTGTTCCTCTTGGTCCTGCAGAGACATGACAATGAACTTGATGTCTCAGGTCAGAAAAGTAACTGTCCTTCACTGTCCCATGGCTTTTCTCAATGCACCTGCTGCAAACCAGCCATCCTCAGACCTGCATCAAATCACCTCACAAACATTCTTGTCACAAGCTGTAAAACAAGTGAGAGCTATCAAGGCAGACACCTGATTTATGCCTATTACAAGCAATTGAAGGAGTTGCTGCTGCCTCTAAGCAATACACAGATCTAATCTAGATAGGGGAAAGCATCCAAATACAGGAGATGCTGAAGTTGGCTTGCTCTCCCTTGTTAAAAAAGCAGCCAGTTTCAGAAATGGAAAGGTGGATGAAAAGATGGCATTAGCACAGATAAAGTGTAAACCTAGCTTTGGAGCTGGGAAACCTAATTCAGACATCTGTTCACGAGACTACATCGAAAACTCAATTGCTGAAGGAAAAAAAAATAAGAAAAGACAAATACTAAATCACAGGAGGCAAGGAACTGCAAGGCTGCCCCAACACTCTTGGTAGAAAGAAATCTTAAAGGCATAAAAAATGGCAATGGAGCTGCACTTCCTTCCAGCCATAACTCCTTGTCTGCAGGATGAAGTTTTGCTTGACTGGAAGATGCTCACAATGATGGAGCTGGGAAACAGAGACAAAAAGCTCTGGGCTGTGATCTTACTAAAGAAAAATTGCAATGGAAATTTGCTTCCTTTTTATTCTTTGAAACTGGATGTGTGACCATAAAGCTAGAGAATGCTTGGAACTTTGTCTTCTGTTTGAAGAAGAATGAAGAAAAACAAATATTTTTGTAATAAAAATTTAATATCCTTTTTTTTGACTTTGTAATCAAAGCAGCTTTATAAGCTATGCGCACATGCATAGTAATCCTTCACTAACCCTACTAGCCTCAGGCATACACAATGCTTTTGAAATAACGGGGCAGTTCCTACTACAGAAGAAACTTCTAATGTTTTTTTTTAGTCTAGCTCATCATAAGGCAAAGCAAAAGCAGCAAGTTCAATGGACCATCACATAAAAAATAAAAAGGAACTCAAATGTGAAGTATTCCTGTACTCAAGCAGATTGATTAAATGCAAGAAGACATGAATGGGTAACATTGTGATATGTTATGGGAATGGAAGTTCAGCTCCTGATTCTTTTTCCAGAATAGGATGCCATTTAATGTGTGTAATACAGTGAGACAGCAAGAGTACTCTGCAAATTAGAGCACAATTATGGTTGGGTTCTGGTTGTTACAATCGTATTTCATAATGATGTCTACTATAACTCTCCTCCTTCCAACACTCATAACTTTCTTCTGGAAAAACATATTTAGAATTTTTAAAATATTCTTTCAGATGAAACACACAACAGTCAAAAAATTTATACAAGTTACAGCAGTGATCACTCACCACTGATAAAACACGCCTCTATGTAATTTGGCTTTGATTTACCATTCATGAGTGAAAGAAATTAAAACTGTTTTTACTAAGCTGATTAAGATAGTCAGGGACATCTGCTAGTAGTTGCTGTAGCTAAGCTTCAGTTAGGGGAGATCCTTCTCTTTCAAGGAGACATTTATTCAAGCAGTCTGCAGAAATGCACCATGTGTGTGCCCTGCTCTGTTGTGCCTGGTGTCAAACCTTTGTCCAAGCAAAGGTGTAAGGAAGACCTCCAGAGGTCAACTCCTAGTTTATTTTATTGTGACTAATAGACTAAGAGCCATCATGGTTTGGAATCAAGCCAAGGCCTGAAACTGAAATTGCTTCCAAGTAAGTGATTTGCTCCAGTCAATGAATCGAGAGAAGACTCCTCATCCTCCTAGACCTACAGTCTTGGCAATCTTAATAAAATAGACCCTGACCAAGGAGAAGTGGCAGGATGCCAGGACCATGCATCAAAACTATCTTTTCTTGAGAGAGCCATCCAACAGGTTGTCAGCAGGAGTTGCCCCTCTACCAGCCTGCCAGCCACTCCTCTGGAAGAGTCCTGCAATGACCACAGCAAACTGCACAGCAGTACAAATCCCTGCACAAGCAGTACTCAGATGATACACAATGCTGGATATTTTCCTTGAAGCACATGACTCCACTGCCACAGTGTCCCCTCGCTGAGGCATAACAAGCTTGCAGGTGTAGAAACCTGCTGGTCTGACCTCAAGCAGAGTAAAGGTGGTGCTGACAGGCTACTTTGGCACACCAGGCCCTGTCAGTCACCACTCATCACAGCCTCCCCACATCAGAGGCAGAACACTCTTTGGACAGTCCCAGGGCTGTAGCTAGGGCATGTGCTGGGAATGCTTGACAAGCATGAGCTCTCCAATTACAGCCCAAGCAGCAAAGCTCCTGGTGCCAGAGCTTTGTCCACTGTGATGTAGCTGTGCTGAGCTGAAAGGCTTAGTAGCCATAGTGGCACTTGTGGCCAGGAGAGCAAGAAGGTAAGGAAAAGAAGTTGGAGAGAAAACCCTGGCAGCTACTAGACTGCCTGGCAAGGTTGTTTCTCCCTAACACATACTCCACATGCTTTCCCTCCCCACTAAAGGTGCTGGATGCTCAGACTCTCATAGGATTGCTAATCCAGCTGTGAGAAGATGCCCAGCTGTGCTGGTGCTGAGCTCAGTCACTTAAGAGATTACTGGTGGACACTATTTGTGGCATGTGCATTCACAGCTGTGATGGCTTCAATGCAGGGACCACATCATGGTGCATCCATGGTAGGCACCCTGGAAGGTCTGCAGGTGAGAATTTCTGTGGATCAGCAGGCTGGCAGTTTGCACACAGGCAGAGGCTAATTGAGAACTAGAGGACAGGGAGGTTTGGCAGAATTTAAGCTAGTTCAGGAAGCACTGTGCTTCAAACACATCCCTCCACCCCATCAGTAGTGCTCCAGAATCTTAGTGGTTTTTATTTTGAACAAAATTTTCTCAAACTCCATTGGAAAATAGTCCAATACCGGAATACCAGACTTGCACAGTTAAACACTCGAGATGAGAAATGCTGTAAAGTCAAGATTGTACTCACAGCCTGTAACTCTGTCCCTAGTATGTCTGTATCATTATAACATGAGCTATTCCTTAACTCACACAATAGTTTGTAGTCTTTTCAATCTTTTCTATAACCTTGCTCATATGACACCTTGTAGCACTCTCTACCATGCAATGGAGACCAGACAAAGAGTCCATTAAAGTAATTTATGGGGAAAATATGCAGTAAATCACAATTAAACAATATACAACTGGTGAAGTAAAAGAACAGAATAATAGCGAGGACAAACTACCACAGGCAGGAGCTTAGAATTAGACTACCACATTAACCACTTCTGTGCCATCAACTCCATCAGCCCTTAGGTTTCAGTGCAGGTAAAACAAACAAAACACCCCTTAATAACATTTTCTTGCTGACAACATAGTAGCAGTACTTTACATCCATACATAGAGCAGGGTTTCAGAGGTAAGAGAAGATTACCATGGGTTAGTCAACAAGCAGTTTTTCAGAACAATAACCCCATTGAATTGATACCATCTCATAAGCCATGGCTACAAGATGACCATCAGCATCTTCACTGGAGCAAATGCTCCAGTCAGACTCTGTGCTCCAGCCTAGCTAGCACTGGAGAGAAAAGTTACAGCCTGTGGATACTGAAGTTACAAAGACACCAGCCCTAGAGAGGAAAGTCTTCCCTAGTGAATGTCTCCGGGTTGAGCACTTTGGTGCAGCTGGAGCTCTGCAATTGTGGTGGCCCAGGTCAGTAGGGACTAGTGGGATATCACTTGCCAGCAAAATGGGGAGCTGTAGGATATCGTGTGGTAGTGAGCATCATGCAAAAAGCAGCAGTACAAAGTGTGCACTGCCCACAGAGGATGTGCGCAGGTGCAGAGGGAGCAGGATCCACACATTCCCACCAGTGCAGGTGAGAGCCTGGTGCCACAGAAGGTTCAGCAGGAACAGTGCTGGGGAGGCTCCTCAGAGCCCTGGTGTCCCTGTCAGAGGGGGCATGACCACAGCTTGTGAAGAAAAGTCAGATTCACTGTCTGCACTGGCTATTTAAATTGAGATTTCCAAAGGAAAGTGGCTGGATCTGCACATGGATACATTAAGGCCCAAACCTATTTAAAAACTTGAGTGGTCATGCCAATACCATGTTTTTTTGCCACTGGGGCACTGCAGAGTTGAATGTGCTGGTTCTGGTGGCTCAAGACCCACAGCCCTGCCCACAAACTGCTCTGAAGGGGCAAGGTCTCAGACATCTATCAGACCCATAGGTGTTTGTTCACACTTCAGGGACAAAGCACAGCATTACCTTGTTTATTATTGTCTCTGATGTAACCCAAAATCCTAAGTCACATATCTCTGGAGCTTAGCTCACTTGACTTTGACTTACAGCAACTACACCTTTATATTCAGAGTTTAGTGGCACTCAGCCAAGTAGAAACCCCATTCTGTTGCTCCAGGGTACCCAAAGCAGCAATGCACATGAGCAAGCACACTGGCTGCAGCAAGACCCATACTGAACTACCCCTCCTTGTGAGAGGGACAGGTCTCCAGGCCCTTTGTGCAAGCATAGGGTGGGCAACTCTAGTAACTTCCAAATCCATTAAGTCATACACAAGAAAATTGTTCCACGCCTCTTCATTCTTTTTCATCGGCCCCCTTCTGCCATGCTGCCTACAGTGAAACAGCTTCTTTTAATTTTGAAGGACACTACACCATTTCATTTTTTTAGTCACTTATAGTCACTTACCTGTTTATCCTCAGCTGAACTCTCAGATTTCCTGATTACTCAAAAAGGCCCTAGAACATTGCAGGTACCTTCATAAGGGATGGAGAAATGCTGTTGCCTTCCTTAAGTGACTCATACAGCAATGGTTCAGCCCAT
Source organism: Turnix velox (assembly GCA_013400935.1). Lineage (NCBI taxonomy): Eukaryota > Metazoa > Chordata > Aves > Charadriiformes > Turnicidae > Turnix > Turnix velox. The sequence continues at coordinate 162,796 of VZTY01028609.1, read as the reverse complement.
CCACCTTCAGTCCCAACAGACCAAACCTACCCCCCCCCAGAGTCAGCATTTATATCAGGTCTGACCGTGGTCACAGGTGGGTGTTTGGGGCCATCTCTCAACTGACGTCAATCAGAGTAGTTTCATTCTCTTCAGTGCTCCTGCATTGGGGATGAGATTAAAAGTTGCAATGTCAACTATTAAAATATTAAAATGATCTTTTCATTTTCCTTCTGCTTCCTGGGGAGTAGTGGCATGTAGAAGAAAGTTTGCTGTGATTCCTATGAGGTGCAAGACAGTAACTAATTACTAGAGAAGATGAGATACAGCCCTGCAATTCCCAGGAATATCTGCTAAACCTCAGGACAGTTTGTATATGTTTGAGCTCCTCCTCTACAAGGAAAAGATAAACAAAATGAAAGACAGCAATGAAGCAAGCAGCAGCTTTGAATAGTAACTAGTCTCAGAGTTAATCCAGAACCCGGTAAATAAAGCTGCAGGCAGTTAATAAATTAAATGAATAAAGCTTAGAAATAATATTTTACAGTGGGATTAGTTCATCTAGAGGGTACCTGGTGAACTCATAGGAAGTGTGGGGAGAGAGGTAAAGAAGACACTAAATTACCCTCAGCTCTTTAAATTATGTCTGCAGATCCTATTACAGGAGAGAAAGGAGAAATGGCTGCAGAACAAATCATATGAATTCCTGTATCAAGCAGTCAGACAGTCCCTTTAAAAAAGAGTGAGAAAACGCATGTGTGCAGTGGAAGCAATAAAAGACACATTTGTCCCCCATTCATCACCATGTCATCTTTGGATGCATGCAGATATGGCTTGGCAGGGCTGGGGGTAGGTGAGATTTAACACAGCCCATAGCTCTGGAGCATCTTCCCACTGCCCCAGGCCTTGTGGGATGGACAGGATGGTCCCCAGCTGGCACAGCACAGACAGAACAGGCACAAGCTAGGGCATGCTATTGCATGGTGTCTCTGGTCCTGAATCCAGGCACCACCACTGCCCTGTTTGGGCACAAAAATATTGCATGTCCCATGCTATGGCATCCCCTAATAGTCTCATCTGAATGAGCAGCCATCATGTAGGGCAGCTCTGGTAAACTCATTCTGTATGCAAACTAACACAGGTAACAAAGCAGAGGAGGAAGTAAAGGTTTCAGTTCAGGTCTTCAGAACTAATAGCTTCAGCAGATGGAGAAGACTTTAGAGACTGCCTTCCTGCTTCTCTACACCAATATTTGACCGGCAGGGCTTAGCACCACTCTGCCTGCTCAGAGCTGTGAAGGAAAATGGATGGACATAGCGTGCAATTAATTACCTGTTACTCTAGGCCCAGGGTTTTTGAAACCTGAATGTGGTTTTTGTGAGTCAGTAGTTGTTACCTGGGCTTAGGCTCAGGAATGAGCACTCCTTGACCTGCAGCCGACCTGATTCAACTGCTTTGAGCTCTGAGATGGGCCTGTAATTACAGCCAGCATGTTAGCCCAAAGTATGAGAGATGACAGTGCACATGCCTAAAGTGTTAGCTAATACACTGCTGGTCTGACACAGAAGCATGCAATTACCACATTTTAATCCTGAAATATCAGACATAAAGACTCAGACACTGGATTCAAAGCTGCTTGCGCTGGCTGCCGGTCCCTCTGCCTGCCTGCAGGACACTGCAGTCCTCTGGAAAGCTGTGGCTGTGGGCATGAGGAATGTAAAGTGATTGTGATAGCTTTCAGAAAAAGGACCATCTCTGTAGCACCATTTCCATTTCAGATCTGTGCACATTTCCAGATGCTTCTGGGGCCTCATGGTAATTTTTTTTTATGAGAGTAATTTACAGCACCTGGGAATTTTATTGTTTCTCAATGTCATGTCCTGCTTCACGGGACATTGATGCTCCTGCATTGTTCCTACTCTGATCTCTGAGGTCTTCAGCAGTTTAACTGTATGTCCAGTGCAATAGACGAAGTGATCCACCTTCACCTGCATCTCTCACACACACTCACACAATTGCCTTTGGAAAATAATTACAGCGTGGAAGCTGATCCTGCTAGATTAAGACAAATTAAGAATCTAATATATAGGTTTGCTGTCAGGTTCCCAGGGTCAGGGGTCGATACAGTATATTGCAATGAGGCTATAGGTTACCCTTGCCCCAATATTTTATCATAATAAACCAAATGGGGATGAAACACCCAGCAGTAGCCCATAAATCTATTAGCAGTGAACTGTCAATGTCCCACATACCAGGGTAATTTGTTAATTCAGAGCAGGGTCTCTTTTTTCACTAGACCTTGTAAACTCCTTTCTGAAACATCAATAAACCATCTGGTTTGACTTGTTAATCAAACGACTTTATTCAGTCCAAAGCAATTTTTTCCTAATAAAAACAGAGTATTTATCTCCATGGCTATAAAAGAGGATTGTTTTCAACTGTTCACTTATAGTTAAGAAGCACATTTAGTTTGGATTGATTTCCAATGCTTCGGTCATATCTTGTCACTTCCCATTTCTTACACACAGCATCTCAGTTTAGCTCCTTAGCAGGGAAAGCACAACCTGACCCAGTGCTGGGAGTGGCACCAGTGCAGCAGCACCAAAGGTCATGGAAATCAAACTTCAGAGAGCCAAACTCACCCACTCTGGCTCTCAGACTACTCCCAGTCTCTCATCAGCTGCACCTCTCCGAGCTGGCTCTGGGCAGTGCCATTCCCACGCTGCGCTGAGCCAGGGCAGGAATTCACTCAGGACAATCTCCTCAGGCTGTGCCCTTACTGCAGGTTTTCCCAAATGTTTTCCAGAGAAACTAAGGCAGGAGCCCCTCCAGCCACATCCATGGGCAGCAGTGATGGAGAGCAGTGAAATGCGAGGCCTGTAGTAGGCTCTTTGCACCTATGGCCCTGGCTGTGACTCCAGGAATGCCACTGTCCCTGTATGCCCAGGCTCTCAAAACTGCAGGGATGGGGACAGGGGAAATCCATTAGGACACTATTACTGAAGCATGCAATTCCCTGGTGCAGCACAAAGGGGGAGATGGCGGGTAGAGGACCTGGGGGATGTATTAGAGATGTTTTCAGGCTGGCCAGTTGTTTTCTTTCCTTCAGTGGTATGTCACTTCTGCAGCAGGGGTCGATGAGTTCAAGAAGCCCCTTGGCACCCCACAGCTTATCCTTGTAGCTCATGCTACAGGGGCCAACATCTGCCCAGACCCAAGCCCTTCTCCAGCAGTGGGACAGTGCTGGTTTCCAGACCCTATTGAACAAGAACACAACATGGAGCACCCTCTGCTGTATCCACAGGACCCATGGAGCCATTTGCAACAAACCTCTCGAGTCTGTCTTGCCCCAAGTGAAAGGTGTTTCTCAGGCTGGTCACCATGACACGCACGCTGTAGCCAGGATCCTCACAGGACATCCTTGGGTTCATTTCTGGGGGGTGGAATGGGAAAGATGGGCAGCCTCATGCTCATGGCATTGTGGACTGTGAAGAGCCCAGGGCAGTACCAGGGACATGGGTGTTTCTTGGTGATGGTCATCACTCAGGCACTTTGTGAAGGGTTGTCCCTGAACCACCAAAGCACATCAGGCCTGGGACATATCGCCCACCCCTGGGGAGACACTGCGTCCATGGAGACACTGCTACTGTGAACCCAGATCTTTGTGCTGGCTTCGAGGAACCAGAGGGAAACCTGCTGCCCAACCAGGCTGATCCTAACCAGATCCCACCCTTGTCAAGTTCCTTCCGCTGCAGACTGAGGAATCGCAGATCTTCCGCCTGAAGCCTCCCTGACAAATGTCTTTTGTTAAACACAAAAGGCAGTTTCTGTGAGTGCGAGATGAGGGCAGCAGCTCCCCAGTTGGGTGCAAACCCCAGGTGCTCCAGACACATCCTCACCTTCTCCACCATTGTACCCCGTGTCAGTGGCCTGCACCTACTGTGGGGATGTTGCTGGCAGTCCCCTGTGTCCTTGCATGGTGCTGGTGCTGCACCAACAGGCAGCTGCAGGAGCTGCTGTGGGTCAGCTGTGGCTCTGACCCACTGAGAGACGTCTGGCCAGCATCACCTGAGTGCCATGTTCCATGCAGCTGGGCTGCAGAAGATGCTGCTAAGGGATGTATCAACAAATGTCTGAGGAGCGTTTCCTTGGCTCCAGGGCCACCATGTCCTGATGGAGGCTCAGCTGCTGGCACAGCAGCATAGAGACCATGGAGACCACAGTTTCTGTAGCACCGTGCGACCCTGAGTTCATCCAGGACTAGCACTGTCACTCAGAGACATGCCAGTGGCCAACACAATGGCAGCGTTAGCCAGGGAGATGCCACTGGCATGGTGGCTGTGTGAGAGGGGCTGCTGGTGAGGACACTGCTCTGCCTCCCTTTGTTCTCCATCGCTGCATGGCACCAGAGGAAAGGGACACAGTGCCCCAGCCCCATACCAAAGTACCTTGTGCCAGTGAGGGCTGTGGCAGCTCAGGGGTCTCTGTGTCCACTGTCCCCCTGCCCTGACCCGGCATCCACTGGCTGAGCTCCCTGCAGCCGCCCCACACCACCGGCTCGGCAGCTTTGCACCAGCCTCACGCCCTCCCCGGGATGTGCAAATCAGGAGCCCCCCAGCCCCGTCCAGAGCACCCTGTAGGGGGGATGGGGCAGAGAAACAAAGTCATTTATATAATGTGTCTCCCTGCTGAGCCCCTAATGGCTGGCGCTTTTGTTCTGCAGTGGCTGGCTGGCTGTGATGGGCAGGAAGCCGCAGTCTCCCTTTGTTCCACGGCCTTATTCAGCAATTTAGATCCATCATAAAAATCAAATATGCATGTTGCAATCGCCTTGCGTACAACAGCTTCAATTTTCGCCTTTCTTTAATTTGAACTCCATGGGAGAAAGAGGCAGGGCCAGGGAGCAAGGGGCAGCGGGAGAAGCGCTTTGTGTTTTTGTTCAGCGGGCTGTGAAAATAGGGAGTAATGAAAATAAGAATTTTTATCTTTGCCTCATTATTTAGGGAAAAAAAAAAAAAAAAGGATAGAAATCTTTAATAAAGCCTTGCTGGTGGAAGAATAGTCTGTGTGGGGAACAGCCTTCAAGTCCTGGGGAGGACAGGGTCAGGTGGGCTGGGGGACAAGGGATGGTCTTGAGGGCTGGTGGCACTATGGCAGGGGCTGGTGACAAAGCTGGTGGCTTCCTGCTGCTACAACGCACGTTGCTGAGTTGGTGTGCCATGGTGCTCTTCTCACCAATACATTTTATCCTTCTAGGAACTCAAGGAGCTCTTCTGTGTCTGAAAGCAAACATAGATCCTTGAAAGATTTGCCAGCACCCACCTTCTTGCGTCCCTGGGGGCTGCTGAGCTCTGTGGTGATGGCAGTGATGGCAGTGTGCCCAGCTGCTCTCCCACCTCATCCTGGAGAGGTGGTCACCAGTGTCTAGGCCAGGTGCAGAGGCTGCTGATACAATCCAGAGAACCTCCTGGGTTTGTGCTGGGGACCTTTCTCTGCCACTGTGGCTGTGGGAAAACTCACATCACAATGTGGGGTCAGGCTGTGGTGGGAACCTCGTCTTGCTGCCATTGGAAATCAGAAGGAGCCCGAAGAGCAGAGTGATGTGGGGAGGCAGCCAGCACCGTGGAGGGATGTATGACTCCCAGGGGATCCTCCCACTGAAAAGGACACCTTCCAGCTGTTGCTGTTCAGGGCACAGCAGTGCCAAGGGACACACCATAACTCTGGTCACATCCCATTTCCTTCTCCCACACCTGATCAGAGGCGCTGCTGGAGCAAGAGGGAGGCAGCTTCACATAATGGAAAACAAGTTTCTTCTCAAGAAAGAAAAGGCACTGCTTTGCCAAAACACTCAGCATTCCATGCACATATTAACCTGATTATGGAAGGAAGGGGGGACATTTCCTTGTCTCTGCCCTGCTAATAATTTTCTGTCAATACTGATTTGGCTTTAACCTCCCTCCAACCCCTGGTGTGCCCAGCTCACAGTGCTGTAGCACCAGATGCCTGAGCACTGCCCTGTGCCTTGGCAGAGTTTATCCCCCAATCACCTGGTTTTGGCTGAGACTCATCACCTCACGAGACACAAGTGTGTCAGAGGATACACCTCAGAACCTGTGGGAAATGGAAGAACCAACTGGGAACACCCTCCCCAGGAAGTCCGCCTGGGCCAGGCAGGCAGGGCCCTCCATGTATTGACCAGAGGCAAATGATGGCAGGCAGTGGCACAAGGCTGGTGCCAGTCTTCACCAGTCCCAGCCCAGCAGCTGAAGATGACAGCCTGCTGTGCCTTCATACAGGCAGGAGGAAACCCCACTTGACCAGGGGACAATGAGATCCAGCAACACAGCATTGCTGAGGTCGACACTGGTGTCTTAGGGAGGCTGGAAGTGCTGTGGCAGGAGGGTGTGTGTCTGTGTGTGCACAGGGGTGAGAATGTGCCCGGCCAGGCTGGCAGTGGTCTGGCAGTGAATCCCCTCCCCCATGCTGAGAAAAGGCTCTTTTTTTTGCTGTGACAATTCAATATAATTGAAAGTTTGCTTAGGAAAGAGAGTCTTTTTAACTGAACATGCTCACAGCTGAATCGATATGAATTATACGGCACAGAAGATGCCTAGGGTATTAAAACATTAATTAAGTAACATCATGCTACCATCTAACCAACAGCACAATACCATTTATAGGTACTGCTGTCTTCTCTCTGGGGTGCGGTGTGAAGTCTCTCTTCCATCACCGCAGAGGCCGCAGGAGACCCACAGCACCAATGGCTGCAGCTCCTCTGCAGCCTGAGCTGCCAACTTCCCTTGAGGAAACTGTGTCAGGATGGTGGACATGGACCAGTGCCACCAGCCCCGTGGACCCACTCCTGGCCCCAGAGAGCACGTGGAAAGGCCTCTGATGCTGCAGAACAGTCCTGTAGTGCCACCAACCCACTGTCACCTGTGCCTCACTGGTGGGTAAGGGAGGACCAGCCCCATCCTACTGAAGGATGTGCCACCAAAGCCCTGCCCAGGAGACTTGTCCTGGACCCATGGATTGTGCCAGTGTCTCTGTGCTGAGCTGCCAGCCGCGGGGCCGAGCGGAGGCAGTGCCCAGGCAGCTGTAGTGGGATTAGCTCAGCCCATCAGCCCGGGGAACTAATGCACCGATTCTGCAATATACCAAAATAGAAAGTCATTGGAGTGAAATCAGTGTCTTCACCACATCCCCTCTGGCAGAGCGTTAATTAAAATGACTCTCTAGTGCTTTAGATCATCAGGTGTACATTGTTAACGAGCTTGGAGGAGAGAATGGGCTCCACATTTGTAGTTTAAGTGCTGATGGAGTTAACCCTTCACCACTGCTGGCACAGCCTGAGCCTGGTGGCAGTTTCTCAGAGCATCTGTCTGCATTAGAGAAGTCGGCTCTCTTAGCGGACTTCAGATGTCATTTAGCAAAGATGTTAATGTGGGACCCTGCTTAGTTCAGCAGAGACTTGGCTTCACAAGTGATGTGGCTCTGCTTTTGGATGGGACGTGGCTCATGCTGGTGTCTGGGTCCTGCACCCAGCACCGATGCCAGCCTTGTGCCTGAGCTGCTCCCAGGGCTCGAGTGCCTGACTCATCTCTGCTGGGCACTTGGGAGGGATCCCCTGTGGAAAAAACAGTTGGGAACAAAAAGGAGACCAGCAGTGTTTCCTCCTTTGGTGTCACTGCAACTAGATGTCCCCTGGCACCACATCCTGAGCTGTGTGTGACATGGGCACCAGCCAGGCCATCTCCCCAGGACAGCTGGCCAAGGGCCCCACTCCTGCTGCATGGAGGACGACAATGTGTGGGCTGCCCCATGGGCAGAGGCTCCTTCGAGCTGGGATCTCTGCTCCAAAGCCATCAGCAAGGTTACTCTCTGCAGTGGACACCTGCTCCCTGATCTCATTTTATAAATAGGTATTTTTTTGCCTCCATGACTGTACTAGTTAGAGCAAAATCTCTTCCTTGTCTTTTAGCTGATGGCAACAAAACATAATTTAGAAAAAAAAAAATCACCCCCAGCCTCTTCTTGCCAGAACTACAGCATGGGAAAACCTTTTCCTTTCTGTCTGAGATCTGCACAGTTTCTGCTGGTGCCCTGCTCCAAGCAAGGTGGCTCTGGTGGAGGTTTTCACTTTGCAGCTATGAGAGGCCATTTCCAAGCATTAGAGAGGTGCTTTCTCAAGTGTAGCTGTTTTAAACCAGAATTCAACCCAGGCATAAATATCGATGTTACATAATAATAATAATAAACTTACAAAATGGCAGGGCTGTGAAGAAAAGCAAAGTCATTAATGTGGCACAGAGCAAACACTGGTGGGAGGGCCATGCCAGTGATGCCATTACTGCTGCAGTCACCTCAGCTCTTGGAAATTGCAGAATGGATTTTCTTCATTAAAAAAACTCCCAAGCTCTTAAGAGGTAATCCAGACCCCACCTGTTCAGGCTCACACCAGAGGAGTGACACCTGAGCCTGGGACAGGAAGGGCAGCCTGGCTGAGAGCACTGGGGCTCTGGCTGCAGCTCTCAGCTGCTGACATGGCTTCTGCCTCTGGAGGAGTGGGATCTCCTCATTCAGGGCTGCCTGCCAGGGCCAGGACCTGGCTGGCTTGGTTTGGCTGTGCTGTGGCACCAGGAGCCATCAGGGCTGGACAGTTTTGACCCACAGTATTTCATAATTCATATATCATTGGAGCCTGCATCAGTACAAGTGTTGCGGTTATATTTTTTCTTTTCTCATGAAGGTGCATCAGCAACCCAATTATTGACCTTACTGGCTTGCAAGTGTGTCCTGGCCCTATTAATTAAAGAACACTTCTGTATCCTTGATAGCTGCAGGATTTCCTCCTTGTGACCTCTGTGCTGGCTGCATGACATGGTGGAGCTCAGACCCCACTCCCTGTGGAGGGAGGGAGAAACAGCCCCTGGCTGCCAGAGTGGCAGCAGCATGGCCAAGGACACCCACACTAAAGACACTGCTCATCCCACCTGCAGTGTTGGTTTGTTTTGTTTTTTATTTTTTATTTTTAAATTATTTATTGCTGCAGTTATAAATTAGAGATGAATAGTAGCCCCCAGGGGTCTCTTTTGGATGTGGTCCCTGTTAATGAATTTCCAGCATTTTCTGCTGCAAGGGGCAATTTTTGGTGAGGACTGTGTGTTTAATAGTCAGCATTTCATCAAGTTTTCCTCCCTCCTCAAAGAGGCAGGGTGAGCCACAGGAAGAGCAGGGAGTCACCACTTACCTTCCTTACCTTCTTCTCCTTTTGGTTTAATCAGCAGAAGAAAACAGATGGCCATTTTAGCTCACTTCTGATTTACAGGTTTCAAGATGATCTCAGCCCATAGAGGCACCCTGCTTTCCCTTTCACCGTTAATTACAGCACTGTGCCCAGAACTCTAACACAATCATGTGGTAAAATTAAATGCTTTCATAATGACTTTTTCATACACAACGCATCCCAAAGCCATCACACCAATTGCACTCTTTGGCTCATTACTTCCACTTCAGCACCAGCGAGCTTCCAGATGTGGGGAGGGACGTGGACACGTGTGTGCTGGTGTGTGCAGCCCTGGCAGGGGACACACAGCCACAGGACGCAGCAGCATCATCGTGTGTCCCACTGAGCTGCACCACAAACCACAAACCCCACCCTCCCCCCTGCACGGCACGAGTGGGGACATCGGAGACGAGAGCTTTTGCTCATTTTTTTTTGGTTATTTTTCTTTTTTTTAATGTATCACAATGAGCAGGAAACATACGTGATGAAATATTTCCAAAGGAGTATATTCAATTACCATCTACAGTCAACTCAACTATGACAACAAAGTCTTTTGTGACAAATCTTTTTTTTTTTAAAGTTTTGAAAGTTCCATGTGGTTTCTGTTTCCGTTAGTCTCCATGTATTTTGGTACAGTTCGAGATCAGCATTGTTACAGTAACAAAAAAAGCTAACAAGACTACATTATAGAAAAACACCAAGAACATCATTTTTGGTTTCACTTGCTCTATTTCTTTTGTACATTGCAAAGGCTGTTCATACCCCTCTTAACCTCATTTATGCTTTCTGTTCTACCCAAACTCGCCCCCCCAAGAAAGAAAACCGAAAAAAATAGTCAAAGCTTTGTGTTTCACAGTGGGCAGTATCTCAGCGCCGACAAACCAACCAACCAACCAACCAACCAAGCAACCAATCCAATTTCTGCTTCTATTTAAAAGTTTAATTTTCTTTTCTT